>PTEX01000067.1:321284-424921 GCA_003342815.1 Eudromia elegans
AAGCCACTCTCACGCTTATACTCTTTCATATATCAAACTGACTGGCTTCAGCAGTCTATTAAGGACTAGATCCACTCATGACTACCTAGTTTACAATATATATTGTTTATCTGTGTGATACAGTCAAACACATTTAGCTGTCACAGGGGCAAATGCCATTTGTTCAAAACACAAAAATAAATCTTTCCACTAGGACAGCAGCAGCATTCCTTGTAGACTCCTACAAGTGACTTAATGTGACTTTTCTGTAGCATTTACCCAATAAGCAAACTTTTGAATCTGAGGAAAGACAACAAAGACATCAAATGTATCTCCCATGCAGAAGCAAGAAACCTGACTTGAGAGGATGCTCAACACAGCCACAGAGATGACTGGACAAACCCAAAGAATTCGTTAGCACAGGGGTTGCCAGCTGAACCGCTCCTTTAGTCAGCTGGCAAAGCAGTGGCAGTGACAAGAATGAACATATTAGTTAAACTGACCCCTGGCTCAGAAAACCACCCCTTAGAAATCTCTGTCCAGCCATAGAGATAAAACTCCAATATTCTTGTCTTCAATGAACCTAGGGGAACTCTCATAACTGGAAAATTAAATATATCAAGTTAGCTCTTCCGCTTCTCATCCCTGGAAAGWTTCCACTAAGGCTGTCAGCACATTTTAAATAACCAGTAAGCATATTGCTAATATAATTACATGACTGAGTATGTATCAGTTCCAAACCCTGCTTGCCTCCATTCATAATTATGCAGCTTTTGCTTTCCTTTACTTCCTTATTTATGCAGTGCAAACTGTTATCCTGCCCAATACTGCTAGTAAGAGCAAAGTATGGGAAATATTCAAATACATTTAACATTTGTTAAAGCTCAGGAATGTTAACGTGAAACAAAGATTCCTGTGGAGCTCAACTACCATAAAATCACAGACTGGGAATTCCCAGTCTACTAATAATTTACTCATAAATTGTTTTTAAAGAAATAAGAGAAAGTTTTAAACTCTATTTATATTTTTCCATCAGACAAAAGATACCCAAATGTTCTGGGGGGAGAGTGGGGTATTTTTTTAAAAAAAAAGTCTATTTTTTAGACTTTGTTGAAATGCAAACCGAATTTCTGAAGAAATGGCAAATAAATCAAAGGCTAAGTTTTGCATATGGTACCACATTTCCAACTACATGTGACCTCAGAAAACAGAGAAAAGAAATCCCTGATGCTCTGTGATCAAAGTAACCCGGATTTGGAAACCTTCCAGTTCTCCCCCATAACAGTAGAGTCCACCATTCTTTGTCGATTAGGCATACATATAAATATATGTGTGCGTGTGTGTATATATATATGTGTGTGTGTGTATATATATATATATATATATAAAAGAAAAATGCACAAGAGAAGGTATATGTTTATCTGTTCCCAATCTCATGGTAATTTTTTTTTTTAATGGCAAATCAGCCTATGCCTTCACAGTGCAGGTGGGATATAAGTACTGCCAAGACCACTGTAAACACTCACAATATTGTTGAGAGGCTTAAAGGTAACATTATATTGATAATGGTTTCTGAGACTTGTTATCACAGAAAATCTTTCCCCTGCCAGATGTACTCTTATGTGAAAATATGCTTTTTTCAAGTTGAGAGATGAAAACCGCTTTCTCCAAAATAGTCAAGAATAATTGAGAACAAACTGGTTGTTCTGATTCTGCAACATGTGCAGGTGTTCAGTCAATCAATGGTCTGAAGCAAGCTTTTTTTTTTTAGGAATAAACATATCTGCAATAAAAATTCTTCTTGCTGTGCTACAAGGATTAGGAAATCTAATAATTTGATACATTTGATAAAATTTAGATAGTCTTATTTTCTAATGCAAGGTACTTTGCTTATTCATTGAATTAATTACAGAAGCAATTCCATAATTTCACAAAGCTTACATATATGTTCTTCCATGACAGAGGATCCATAAGACACCACAATGAGCTACATACATGCTCCCTTTGTCTTCTTCAATATAGCTGWATATATCAGCTCTTTCTCAATAGCTTACTCTAAAGTATAACTGCTAAGTATCACAAGCCCATCTTGAAATGCCACAGGACATGGCAGTGTGACTTGAGATATTCTCCCCTATTCATCTCCCATGTTTCAATCACATTTCAGTGTGCAGACATTTCTGCAAAATTGGKGTATGTGACTCCACATAACCTAGGGGAAACTACCACATAATAAAAATCAGAAGATGACAAGTAAGTTTGCTCTCTTATTTTAGCAAATTAAATTACAAGGCCTGGCTAATACATTAGGACTGAATTCCAGATATTACCTGTTGCATAAACAGTTTCATTGGTCCTTTTACACATTTGCCTTAATTCTGAGCTGCATTTATTCCAAACTGCAATAGTTTACAGCCTGCTATGACATCTCTGTAAAAAACATCCTGCTGTCACCATCAAAAGAAGATATTTCTCCTAATTCATCATATCATTGTAAAATGAGTGAAGAAAATAACTAACAGAGAAGGATCCACGGTGAAATATTGAGGTGAATAAAAAACAATCCTCATTCAAGAGTGCCATCTAGTGACCATATCTATATATGTGTGTGAGGTTTATATATACATATATTTCCTATAATATTTTTTTACATGAATGATTTAAACAGATAGTTATATATTCTTTTTGATTATATCATTTTTCCATATTTCTTGAAGAAGATATTGCACGTGAAACTGTAGAATGACAAAGTTTTTCTCTCCTCTCTTAACAGGTTGCGCTTACTGTAGAATTTTGTTACTTTGTTAGTAAAGCTACACTTTCACTTTAGCAAGGGCTGCCCCCATTTGAACCATTTTCACAAGAAATGCTTGTTTGAAGGGAATCAGCTCTCAGATTGCCAGCACAGCAGAGGAACAGCATCATAAGTATTCTGTTACTAGAGGAAAACTGKGGCCAGAATTCATCAGCCTCCACTAAGAACCACCTGCTTGCAACTACCATCAGCAAACTGGTGAAGCATTTTTCTATGTGTCAGTTACTGGATTAATTTTCTTCTCCTGAATTCTGTCACTAGAATTTGGACTATGTGCAAAATCTTGCAATATCATCAGTATATAGGAATATAAACTTTATATTAAAAAAAATAAGCACAAGTAATACGTCTTAAGAGCAAAGCAATAACTACRTCCCTTACATTATCTCAGTCTTCAGAGTGGGAAGCACTACAGTTTTGAGTTTCTAGAACTTAGGAAAAGTTTCTGATTCAGAACACTCCCTAATAAGCTACTGAAACCAAAGTTCTCTTGCAAGAATTTGGGAAGTATGTCTGATTCAAGCTTAATTTCCTGGATATTTTTTTTTTAATAAATTGCTTTAATTACTCCAACAAAAACAATKATCTGAAAAGCAACCAAAAGACTTTTTCATGCAAATGTGATGACTTACCATCAAATACACGTGTGCTGCTAAGCAGAGATAAGACAAGCAACTCAAGAAGCTGGTTCCATCTGCAGAAAAGCTACTTCCTCCTGATCTATGTAACTAAGCAGTTGTACTTCTCACAGGTCARGACTCATTCATTCATTTAAACTTAATCCTATTCACTTTAAATCACTCAGCTAACCTCATTGACCTTATCTAGGTGACTCATGGAAAAAATACAAATACTGAGGATTTTGTCCTTGGTATTTTCAGGTATATCATCTGGATTGATTCAGGTGGATCATCAGGATTTTAACCCAAATCTTTATGCTGAAATAGGATATGCTATATTCATTGCCAAATTTTGTATTTGCAAATCGATGTATTCTCCAAGACTGCTGTAATCATATTAGGTTATTAGAGTCAAGACATTAAGAGAAATGTTGGTCTTTCTTTAACAGTATTTCTCTAGACAATAAGTACTTCCACAAGGAWAGTATGCGACTTGTTAATAATTAGCTAAATTCCTGCTAAATTCCTATTCCACTAGATCAGGGGCTGCATATACTCTATGAAGGAGTCAGAGCATCAGCAAAGTTTCATCTCTTTATTAAATTTGAAATCCTGTCTGATTTACTGGTTCAAGCTAACATTCAGTCTTCACATTGAATTTCCAAACTTAAATGCACGTGAAACTTYTTGGAGTTTGCATGATTAGCCACATTTATTACCTGCAGCACTTTCCACCAGTATTAGCAAGATATGCCAGGCAAATAACAAAGGCAAAATTCACTTCACTGCATAGACTTTGAAAAGGACTTGTCATTTCAGTAAATGAAAAGCTGCATTTCCTTTTTAGGGGAATGCATTTTCAAAAAGTCATAAAATACATTTTCTTCTTCTGGCTTTATGCCCACGCACACAGGGTAAAATATAGATTGGTAGATAAATGATGATAAATAAAAATGTATCATCCTTGCTTGGTGGCAGATCAGCCCCCTGCAGTTTTCATGAAGCCAGCCTTACCAGGCTTCAGACACCTGGCTTTTTCAGCTTAATGAAAGCATGCTTTACTCATAACACAAATCTTGGTAACACTATTTACAATGAACCATGTATACACTAAAACTATCTCAAGTAGTTTGGTGTTTTGTTATGACTTTTCAAAATCTTCAGTGATACTTCTTTTTCCTCTATTTATTTTCTTCATAAACTATYTGACTAACATAATACCAGGATCAACCGATCCTGGCAAGGCTTTTATCAGGTAAGAGTTTTTTAGGTGTTATATTTTGCAAAGGAACTAAAGAGATGAATAATTTCTCTCAATCAGTTCCCTTTTCAGTAGCCAAGTTTTCAATATTTTAATAAACGTTCTAAGAAGTCTTATCCATTGATTAACTGATAAGAACGGGATTATAAAATGAGAACCTCTAAAATAAAAGTTAAATATTGAATATATAGCATGTAATATGAACAAATTATTTTGATTTGTAAGCTGCACTATAAGTATAAATTCTGTGGGATTTACGATCATTATCTTTTAGCTCTTCACATCAACACTCCCATTTCCCTTCTTCCTTACTCTYGCTTTTCCCCTGTACATCCTTCCCAGAACCCTAAGGCTCTGCTTCATGAGCCCAAATTTCTGCCTGAGAAAGGGTCATGTTATACACACACACACACAAGTTGTTGCCCACATATCCTCATACTAGACTCTTTCCTCTACTGAACTGTCKAACTTACAGGTGTTTATACATACATCAAATAACATCCAAAGTTAAATTGTTTGGTTGGATTTGGTAACTAATTCCAAAACAGAGATAACACAGAAAACTTCTTTCCTTATACAAAAGAACAGAAAAGAAAAAAGCTGAACACTGGAAATAATTGCACTTAAAAGCTGAATGGTATCCAACTTCAAATCATTCAGGATCTGTCTGTAAACATTTTCTAACTACTTTTATTCCCAATAAATTGCAGTTTAAGAGATCTGTATCTACTATTAAGAGAGTTACAAAAGACCCTAGGACACTGGCTGAGAGTTGTCAGAAAGAAGTCCTTATTTCTTCTTAGCAGTCGCACCTGCCTGCACTTCTTTAGTGTGTTTCCTTCTTTTTCTTTCAGCAAGAACCTTGTCCACATATTCATTCATACTTTTCAAATAATCCTTCCTCTGAATTACAACAACTACCAGATAACCCAACAAGAAAAGATGCAATTTAAAGAAGGATAAAAAAAAGCCAAGAGGACACACTAATATTTATGAATTCACATCAGTAAGCCTTGCAAGTAGGCCTTATGAATGGATCCAGGGCATGTGGATATATCATCAGTCTTAATATAAACCCAGTTCTACTCATCCAGCAACAACCAAGTGAAAATAGAATCAAATTTCCCCTTCAACAGAACTGTGCTGATTTAAAAATAAATAAAAAAMCTAATGTTTTTATAGGAACACTATATTCATATTAAGCATAGCATACTTAGAGAGAGAGATATTTTCAAAGATACAGTTGCTTGAAGGTAACCAACTGTAACATTTTCTGTGTATTGGAGAAACCCATGAAGTGCTAAACTGGTACAAAGCATAGTTTTGTGCATAGATTGACTTGAGGGAATTAAAAAACAAAAAAAAAATAGCAAAAAAGCAGCACTAGAAAAGTGACTTGCAGAAAATTGATTAAAATTATTTTGACACCATTATGCAAACACAATATCATCTTAGAGAAAAAGCAATGATAAGTGAACTGTCAAAATTGCTATAACAGCTAGATTAAACATCTGGAGCTCAGCATTTCACTGACTTTGTAACAATACAGGACTCCCAATGGGCAAAAGATGCTATTACAGCATCCCAATCACATACTAGATCGTGCTATTACATTTATATAACCAGATGATACTGCTTTACCTACACTGGGATCATATGGTCAAAGAAATTCAGATTGAAAGAACCTTCTGGAAATCATCTGGTTTAACGTTGTGCTCAAAGAAAAAATAACTTCAGTTAGATGAGAGTACTCAGTGCCTTTGCCAACATACTTTTAAATATCCCAAGAATGGGGGTTCCTCAACATCTTCAGGCAATCTCTTCCTATGCTTATTTTTCTTTGCAGTTATGTCTTCTTGGATTTAACACACAGAGATTCAAGCATAACAGTCTGCCTTCCTCCCCTCTCATTTGGCTCTTACTTTAAGGAAAGACACTGTTATATCGAAACTGGAGTCACAGAAGTGAGCTAGGTAAGCTATTGGCACTCATACAACAAAAGGGTGTGAAAAATGGAGAAATTAATTTTGTTGTAGAACAGAGCAATGAAGTTTTTGTCAGACAAGCAGAAGCATGATTGCAGAAAAGAGACTTAAAGAGATAACCAAGTGAAGATGAAAGAAAGAAAACTATCATAGAAAATAAGTGGAGGTTAGAGGAGATAATTTTTCTCTGCTTTGTTATTGGCTAGTCTCTAAGATGCTTATATGCAGCCTGCAACTCCCCAAATAAGTGGGAACTGGGCAAACAGCCCTGCAGAGATATTATTTCCACATCTGGGGATGATAATAGTTTTACAGAAAATCAAGACAGTCCCCAGATTACCTTCTAAAGGATGCACCTTCACCGAATACTGGCAGGGCCAACACATTTATCACCTCCATATATCGGGAGACATAAAAACAGCTTATTTGAGAACAACCAATTTCTCTATCTCCACCTAGGATCACTTCTTTAATTACTACTTCTAAACATTTAATACAGTTTCCGGCTGACAAGTTTCCTATATTCCAGGTTCCAAACTAGCAGTTATGTTATCTTGAAGAGTGAAAGTGTCTTTAAAGAACCTGATTCCTAAATGAAGAAAGCTTTCTAATTCACTACATGGACTTGTAAAAACTGTTGCAACCAAGCACACTGGCAAGAACAGTATGGGGCATAACACAATCTCAATATACTATGTTAGAAGCAATTACTGCTCTCCAGAGCATAATCAGGTCCAGTCTACTTTTTCATGTCTGTACTGACTGCCAACATTGCAAAGTCCTCCTCTGTATTTAAGAGGTCACCTAAAACACAAACATAATGCTCTTGATATTTTGATAGAATGTAATTGTCTTAATGAGGGTCTCTGCTGCAAGTTATTTAAAGCCAAGATATCAAAAATCATATGCAAAAAAAAGGGAGGGAAGTCGAAAATTCTTGCTTCAATTATTTTAAACAGAAAATATTCCTATAACAACTGATTAGATTAATATTTTAAGCCAAGCCAGGAGGAATAAAAAGAGGGACTAATGAGTGTAATAAAGAGATTCAGTCTAGAATGGTTGTTAATCTATATAACTAAATTTAGAGAAGAAMTGTTTGGTGTCGATAAAGCATTTCCTTAGTAAATTACTACTGGCTCCAGTGGAAGACATTTACAGTAAACACCAAAAGTCTGCAAGGCATCTGTTCTACTCACAGTGGAAGAAGGAACTTTGCTCCATTAATAACTTTTAAAACATGCAATAACTAATTCATGATGGCAGTTCAAGTCCTATCAGCAACCTTCATTATTTGACCAAGCCGAGTTCAAACATAGAGCAAGTTTTGAAAAATCCTTCAAAGTTTAAATGTATACTTTAAATTAAAATAAAGAAGCCGAGTTCTTCTCCTTTCTACTAAACATAAAAAACCTGCAGCTTTAAACCATGTGCAACAACATTGTTTTAAGAATACATGCAAGATAAGAGTTAAATTATATATATAAAATCCTATATGATCTCAAATTCGATTTTAGTGAAATTGTATGCTATATAGAGAGTGTGTGTATATTATATGTATGTGTATACATAATAAAAAATACTTGCTGGAATTTTAACTTTTGACTTTACTAGAGATTTAGTGGGACTTAGCCTAAGGCAAGTTTTTAATAGCAATAATAAAAAAATACTTAATGGTACTTAGGGTAAATCATGTGTGGTCACTATGTTTAAAAAAATGAAAAATAAAGTAATACCAAACATCTGTGCTAGATTTCCACATGATAAAAAATCACAATACTGCCTACAGAACTAGAGAAAAAAAATATATTTAAAATTCTAGGAAAGAGATGCAATAACCAATTTAAGAACTGTAATGCCTATCATGTTGCCTTCCATGATAGGAATGCACACTTAGTAATCTTTATGATACTTAATTGTGAATGTAAAGCACACCATCATATGAAAATACAGCTTCAAGACAGATTTTCAACCATAAATGTGCTTACCAGGAGATCCCAGGCCCAAGAATGTTTTCTTTTTATCTTCCATGTATTTATTTGCAAAGATGACATTGTGCCTCACAGAATACATCATTTTCATTTTAGAACAACTACTGTACTGTTTTCTCTRAAAAATCACCACTGAAATTCCTCTGCCATTGAACAACTTTAACAGAAATAAATATATATTTATTTTTAAATTCCTAAACACAAGGAAAGTAATCCAACCTCATTTCACCAGAACTATCATTATTTYAAAAATGAGTTTTCACATTATTTACAATATTTCAAAACAAGTTTATTTTAATGAATCCTAACTACACTGACATTCTTCGCCAATCCTGTAACAGACGAGCAGGATTCCAGCTCCAGCTGAACTCTCTGAGCTTTCTTCCCTGTATACACAAGCTTTTACTCATGCCAAAGGAGTAACCCTCCCCATTTACCCTCAACTCCTAGCTACCCAAAAGGTGCACTTTTACATGATCTGTCACAGATGTTTCTGCTCATCCTGTAGCATAAAACATAACAATCATGTAAACCTTTGCTCAAGTTTTATTAAACCTTTAAAGGTCACCAAGTCATATCACCAACAGGAACTCCAGCACACTCTGTTCTGTACTTGTAATGCTCCAGAGCAAAGATTACCTCTTATCTATAACATATCCATGAAGGGAAAAGATTGTTTTCCTGCATCCCTGCAGGTAAACAGTGGAAGCTCTGAAACACACAATTAATGCAAATCTACACAACCCTACAACTAGTAGGAGGATCTCCTTTCAGCCTTGGCAATAAATTAGATGCCCAAGGACATTCCTCAGAAGCTTGCATTTTATCTGCTTTTCCAGCTCTACTTACTTTTATTTCTTTCACTGGTTTTTGAAGGCCACTACAGAACTTCATTAGGCTGCTGATTTTCAACTTCACATCCAACAAAATTCCAGATTAGGATTTAGAAAGCTAAGTGATACTGCTGCTATAGGTCAGATACAGACGGTCACAGAACAAATGTCATCCACTGTTAAAATGAACAGCGTGTACCACTCTGAGAATAGCAGATCTAAATCAAGAAACACTACCGCTAACTTAACAGAACTTCACTTAGTAGTATCCTTATCACAGTCTGAGGATCATTAATTCTTTATGAAACTCCTTTCAGGATCCATGAACTTTCAGACTTCATTAAAAAGTCATAGTACCAGTTACGGAGATTCCTGTCTGATAAAAGAGTCAGGACACACAGCTTTTTAAGAGGTAAGACATGTAAGAAAATATATGTAAACAACAAAATTTACTCAAGCTCAAATGCATGAAGCAAATTTTCCAGTAGTTGCAAACTTCAAATGGGCCCCAGATACCACTGAGTTCTCAGTACATATCTTTGCTTAGTGGAAAATAATGAAAGGGAAGAAAACTGAACTAAAGCTTTCATCTGRGTTTAAAAATTCTCTTCTGACAACAAGAGAGCTGTAACTAAAAACAAAATTACTCCATATCAAAGAAAAGGTATCTTGTCCATTCTCTAAGAATGGATATCTGTTAATCTCTGGTCTCTATATTGACAGTAACATACAACTCATAAAAGCTTTCCATAGTCTTGTACTAATTTTGTTCATGTTTTGACCTGTCAAGCAAATGGGTGCCTTCTTAGTCCCAAAGTCTGGACTACCGTGATCCTGAACTTCTAAGGAACAGACTTGTCTGTCCTTATTCACCTTCTTGTGGGCAGCTTGAACTCAACCTGCCTGGAATTTTCTCTCCTGTTAGCAGGAAGCAATATGGTGCTTCTGAGGAAGACCCAGGCCCTCCTACTCGCCTAGCACCAGTCACATTATAATGTTGATGGACTGCATAGATGCAGAGGGACAGATGGGCCTGGCACATAGGTCAAATTTTCTTTCAGTTGTATTAATCCAATTGCACAAAATCCAGTCCCAAAGATGCATCAGCAAAAGCTGAATGGGCAGCTGCTTAGGGTAGGCTTGGAGGCCAAACTGCGCAAATCTGGCCAATCTTTCAAAATACAGTGCAGCCATTAYCCCAGCATTTTAATAGCAATATTTTGTGGTATATTTAACAAAAAAGTTTGGGCACCACAAAAAAGTACATTAGGAATCCACACAGGCTTTTCTATACATGCATACAGATGGCAAAGCATTTTGCAACARTCATTTCAAACACAAGGGCATAAAAACAGATACAAAAAATAGCATGCAGTCAAGCCTATTTAGTTTGCAGCAGTAACAACTGTTAATTCTCTTTTGTTGTTCTAATCATCTTGATTTAACGAAATAAAAAGAATCAGAAGGTACACAAAGCAATGCTCTCAAAGTCAGCAAACCCCAAATGATACTATATTATCTTTCTTCCCTAATTTCTATATCTGCATTCAGAAGTCACATGATCTTGATATGTCTTTCTTTTGGAAGGAAACAAACTCTGGCTCATTTTTGTTTTGTAAGGAGAAATGAAAGCTGTAAAAGACAATATTCAAATACAGCAAAAAATACTTCGGTAGCATGTACTTTGATGATATCTTTTAAATAAACAAGATTAGTAATTTAGCCTTACCTCTCTAAGATGTATGTTTTCCTTCTCCTTCTGGTCTAAAATCACTTCTAAATGATTAACCTGAGATTCAGCCTCTGCCATCCTTCGAGTTCTCTCATTGTCATCTTCCATTCCTTTGGATGGTAAACCTTTACTTTGCAACATTTCCAAAAGCTTTTTTATTGATTCATCTCTAGCATTTAGTGTTTGCTTTTGTGTTTCAATCCTCAACTCCATTTCTTCCAGAGTTTTTCTCAAAAGGAAGAGTTCTTTAGCCTGTCTATCATGTTCTGCTTGGAGTCTTCGAAAATTCTCCTCTGTGAGCTCAATGGTAAAATGCTCAGCTCCTCGGTTTCCACTTTCTTGTTGGAGAAGATGATTAAGGTCTCTCTGAGTTCTAAGCTCATCCTGAAGTGCCTGGATTGTCATTTGCAGATGCTGCAATTAAAAAAGAAAAAAATCAATTTAGTATATGAATGTAGGATTTGCCTCTGATTAAACTTTCATGTTTTACCGTTATAAAAGTTTATTAGAATCAATGATGAAAGTATACCAAATGACCCTATAAAATAGCAAATGCATGTGACAATATCTGTACTGATTTTTTCAAGTGCTTCTATAAAATAAACAAATGAAAGCAAACACGCACAAAATATTGTCAGTTACAAATAAAATTAAAAGTAAAGAAAGCAAACCAGCAAACCCGAACACTCGCATTGACACATCCATTAGTACATTCAATATGTGCCAGTAAGGCTGAAAGACTCAGTATTCCATGTTTTCTAAATTACTTCATAGACTAAAAGGTAATTCTGCCCTGTGTGGTACTCAACAGAACAGCTGGTTTATGAAGTTAATCAAAGCACTCACTATAATTGAAAGGGGGGAGGTGAGAGGAGGTGGGTATCTAAAGCTATGAACATGTTTAGTAAACAGGATTACTGTATCTCTAACAAGCAAACAAAAATACACAAGGAGCAAGAAATTAACTGCAAATAGTGGACAAACCTTTGTTCTCCTGGCATCCAAAAACTGAACAGCATGGTAAATCAAAATGAAGCAAAAAATCAACATAAATAAAAGTCAGATGCAAGCAAAAGGAGATTTAACAGAAAGCTGAATCCAACAAAAAGTGCCCTCAACAGGAAAAAAAAAACACAGTACTTCACAATAACTTTATAGTATCCAAATATATAAATCTAAACTTATGCCAGATTCTACTCAACAAATTCAGAGAAAATAATTTTAGAAGTTATAAACCTGTAAATGAATTACAGTAATCTTCCTATTTCACCTTGCAGTTCTTTTAGACTTGAAGTTTTTTTCACAATGCTGTAAATGAGGTTAAAATATCTGTACTACACCCGAGCACAATCTCTATTCATGAGAGTAATCTTGCACTCCTTATTCAACACAATCAAAAACTATTTCTCCTATTTAAAGACTGGAACATAAATAATAAATCTAAATTACTATGGTTAATAGTATTAATTCCAGATTAYATATTTTTTTGAAGATCAGTTTTGCTTCTAGATATCTCTCTATTAACGACAGCCTACACAGAGCATTGAATTTAACAGCAATACAAGCTCTTAAATAGCCTCATGGCCAAAATCAGAAGACCTTTAGTTGCAGGAATTCTGAGAGTAAGATTTAGCTGACCTAAATTCATAGCAGCAGATATTTTGTATTAACAAATATTCTGCAACATAATCCTCTATAGAACCCCTAGGATTCCTTAATTAATTTGATAATACCTTTGTGTTAAATGTAATTATATTTAAATTTATTTGCAATAATAAGCTAAATTTCAACTGAGTGAAAAATGCAAAATCCTAACAAATGAAAGGTTTTAAAATCATGTCTTTTACCAGTTATTTCAAAATGAAAAGATTGGTAATATAATTGGTGGAATGCTGTACAGTTACATGCCTCGAATTTGTTATGTTACCAAATAGCCCTTTTTTAATAAATGGATAGAGTTTTAATATCAATATTTGCAACTTATTAGATTAATTTACACCAAYGTAAAGTTGTTCCCTTTCAATAAAAATTAAGAAATTAGAATATTAATAAAATCTTGTATCTCAAAACACATAYCAATTTTATTTCATTGTCTCACTGCCCTGTTTTTCTCAGGAATTTGTATCTTTTCTTAAAATCTCATCATCTTTTCATTTACTTTTATAAATAATAAATTTATAAATTTATAATTTTATAAATTTAGAACTTCAGAACTATTGTGTATGTAGTAATTATCCACTTAAAATCCACTATGGTACAGGGTATTTATAACCACAAAAATGGCATTCTTAGTGCAGTAGTTTAGCGCATAAACACAAATCAAATTTTCACGCCATATAGAAGTAATATTAAATCATTATCACAAATAGGCAAATCAAGACATAAAAGGCAAGACAGACACACAAGGAGGCACACACTTTGCAAAGTAAACTGAATCAAAACTACAGTAACACTTTATGGTTTAAGAATTTTTCACTGTATTAAGTTACAAATCTGAAATTTTTTAGTTAGTAACAAGTCAACACACTGGTTATGCAATCACTCTCAACTCAATATTTTTTCTTTAAAGTATACTGATTTTTCAAATTCAGTTCCTGGGAAGTTTTTTGAACAATGAAAGTTGGGTAGGAACAGATGCTTGAAATTTTTCCATTAAAACCAGTCTCTATTAGGAAAAAAAAAAAAAAAGCAATCGGCTCTTGTGAAAAGGTTACAAGATTCCTCTTAAAAATGACAAAATATTATTTCCCTTCATTATTTCACCTAGTTTTAGAAGAGAAATATGGTTGTTTTGGTGAAGTAAGCTAAAAAGAAGAGGAAAAATAAAATGACTACTCACTATCCCATTACATTGTTCATTATATGAATATTGAGACCAGAAAAGTAACAAGGTAGGTTAAAAAAAAAAAAAATATTACTTGAAAAGTAAATTCCCAAGTAAAAAAAWATCACAGAAACCTCATAAAATACACTGGAATATCTCCACTTGCTTGCACCTTGGATACAGTTTAGCTGAAGAGGTTCTAAGCTATTTTAAGTTTAACTTTATGTAGACTATTTAAAAAAGAAATTTAAAGAAGTCCATAGAAGGATGCAATCCAAGATTGACACAGAAGATATTATCATAAACCTGTCCAAGCAGTAAGTTTTTATTCATGTGGAAATCTGAGAGCAATATTTATTCTTTTAAGAACCATTAGAACTACTTATGTAAGTGGTTAGTAGTCTTCTTTTAAGCCAAAGATATTGCCAGCCCTTGAAAGCATTAGATTAGTATGAGTCTTGACTGTAGCTCAAAGTTCTAGTCTTTGGATTTTCTTCTCCATGAAATCCTCCTAATATATCTGTCAGGTAGAGTTTCAGCAATTATACTTGAATAAACAGTCTAAAGACAAAGCTACCCTCATTTGTGACATTAAATAACCCCAGATTCCAGGACACCTTATAAATTTGGCATTTTTTTGCAAGGAAGATATATTGAACAGGAAGAAGAGTTCACATCAAACAACAGTCATAGTAATAATATATCCATGGTTTATCCCTGAAGCTTGGCAAAGAAACTGCAAATCATACCAGATGGAATCAATCTATCCTACCTACCTTCAAATATTTTGAATAGCTTTCCCCCACAGTGCATGCTTCTCTTTCTTCTGCGGGTAGAAAGGATATTTTCTCACAAAGCAATCATGTAAACTTTGCTACCTCTAAACCACAAGAACACAATATGGATAATATATATAATTATTATAATTATATAATTATAGATCAGAAATCACCAAATCCAATAGGTAACGCCAGTCACAACTTTTCTTTCTATCTTGTAGCAGTCAGTATAACGCTCAGTTACTGCCCGTAACACTATTTCTAACTGGCTACGTCTCCTTAATGATGTTAAAAAAAAAAAAAAAAAAAAAAAGACTTTTAAAATTTTTTTTCAAGTAGTAACAGTTCCGTGAGACTAGCACTGTTAAAATATAATAATAGTCTCAAACACAGCAGACTGCTGCTACTTTGACATAGGAGAATCCATTTTTGGATTAAGTCTTCAAGACTTAAGATCTTTGAATAAGATGAACCAGATTTAGACTCGTGCTGGCACAGATTTTTCTGTCTGCAGCTAGCTAAGAAAAGGAAAGAACAAATGCTGTGAGGGTGGAAAAGAAATTGCATAATTAATTGCACTGGGCGAGGAATGTGGGAGTGCTKTGAATATCCGTCACTCTGCTGTCATTACATACACCTTGAACTTTGTGGAATTTAAAAAAAGACTCAAGATTTATCATGGGTTTTTTTGTCCTTTTTCTTTTTTGCTATTATTCTTTATTCTATAATTTTATTAAAAATAAGCTCACTGACCAGAACTTGCACAGTGATTTCCATGCTTTCTTGGAAATAAACAGCTCTCTCAGAACAAGTAAGGCCTTTGCTTGGTTTTCTCTAAAACCTGATTCCAAGAGGCATCTTATGAAACTACACAAAAGAGTTTCCATTAATCTGCCTCCCAGCTGAGTACAGTTTAAAATAAAACTAGAAAGCAGAGCAAAGGAAAGAGGAATTAACAGACATTCGCTGATACCAACTTGTGTTTTACATCTTGGGAAAAAAAAAATGTGTACGTAACTGTACAAAGCAAGGTGCAATGCAGTTGTAACCGATATCTAGCAACTTCAAGTCTGCATTATGGATCCAATAAATAAGTCACATWATTTATTCTGTAATTTGCAAATGCGTCAATCTCATTGTTCATCATTTGAATCTCCATTACTGGGAACAGCTTCCAAATCCATTTTTATGTTAAATTTAGTTATACAACTGATACAAGTATCAGAATTAAAAGACAGAAACTTGCAAATAACTACATTCTCCAGTAAGAGAAAAACTAAAAGTGAATCAAAAGTCTCTTCCCATACAGTATAAATCAACACATGGATTGCTCCATGCATTTCTTTATCTGCCTAATGTAATTGAAAAATCAGGTATCTACACAACAACAGTCCCAGGAGCTGTTGACAAGAATTTTTCTCAAATGAGCACCACTGACAAGACAGCGAGAAGACATAATTGGTGAAAAAAAAAAGTCACAGAAGATTCAGGCCACACACACAAAATATATTTAGTGTCATCAAAATTGGAGGTGTGACAGATGTGGGGCAACTCCTGCACAACACAGCTTGCTAGCAGAACTCTCTATTTGAAAGGGAGAARTCCTGTTTACTAGCTTCCTTACAAGATGCTTTCAAATTCTGTGCCTTGCCAAATTTTGTAAGGCTTGCCTTTAATACCATGTTCTGCAAGCTACACAAGGATTCATGTCATTTCCATTATACATCTACATTTCTCAGCACACATATTATATTAAATCTGCCCTGAACTATAATCTGCCCTGAGCCAGTACCCTGGCTCACAACTCTTCAGTCAATTTATCTGGGTCATCTCCTATAAATATTTTGSTAACATCAAGGAAGGGTGGAAATGCAAAGTATCTCCTAAAACTTCAGATCATCATACAAAAATGAATCTCCATTTATAACTGAAAGTAACTGTAGGCTAAATCATATTAGTATTATAAGCATCATAGTGGTTTTGTATTTTAGTCTTACAGTCCATAAACATATTTCTTCTCCCTTTTGCTGATTTTGCTACCAGCTGATAGATGTCTTTTTCCATTTATTTTCTTTGCTTTACTRTTTGCTATAAGTAGGTCTGCAATCACACAGTTTGCCATTCTGTCAAAAAGTATTTCTTCATAATACATATTTACTGTACTGACTATTAGTTAATTTGGTGTATTTGGGGGTAGAAAAACTAACCATATAAGGCAGAAATAGCACTCTCCGCAGTCCTGCACCTCTTTCTTCTACCACATTTCTCCAGCATAGCCAACCCTTTCTGTGGCGAGCAATCACATCACAGGATTTTCAAATTTAGCTTGCCTCTAATCCAATATTTCCATTTTTGTTTTTTTTCCTGAAGAGACTAGTTGAATACTATTTATTGAATAATTTATTCAACGGAGGAACCTTACCATTTATCAAATGATTCAATTAGGTTTAATCAAATGCAGAAATAGAGCACTTTTTACCTCAATCTACACTTACCAGTGGGAATTCAGTTGTGTTGTACCTTGCACAAAGTAGTCAGTCTTTCAAAGGCAAAACTTTTGCATAACCTTGTGTGTGTCAATCCCACTATCCTTGAAAAGTGATTTGGCCTTTTTTTTTTTTTTAATGATTTTTAAAGGAAATAAATAAGTAGTCTAATATTCCTGGGCCCAATTTTGCAGCCTCTAGTCACAAAAGCCAGGCTAAAAGAGGGACTTTTAGGAGTGCAGGAAACCAAAGTCTCAAGAGGAATCTGGAAAGATGTGCCCACAAAAACACCTGCACTGAATTCTAGAGTTACTAATAAGAACTATACTAAAACAGGTATGTCATCATCATGCCCAACACTGCATTGTAAAAATAAGTTTTTAACTTATATATGAAATGCATGCTTAGAGATTCTATAWGGAAAATCTTCCTTGATATCAAAGACAAACATCACTGAAAGCCATAGGAGCAGGGGACCTTAAAATCCTGCGTGGCCTCTCTACCTTGTGATTATGGAACTATTTAACTAAATCTTTTTAATAACCATGAGAAAAATCATATGAATATGTTATTCACATTGCAATTTCAAGAACAATTTCTAATAACTGAAGGAGAAAAATAGAAAAATAATATAAAAATAAAGCTCCAATTTCAAGCTCTCCCTGCTATATTTTATCAGGCAAAGTACAYAGGAGAGCAGTCTTCAGTCTCTACATTTTATTTTTCTCTACAGAAACTAGGAATAGTGCTGCGAGTTGATTAACCATAATATATAATCATTTCCCTTTGAAACTGCTTGAAAAGGAGCTTTAGAACTGTATGTTCTGCCACAGTTGGGAAATAAAAATCAATATAGAGTGATTTCAGTAGCTCTAATCAAAACAGTCTTCAGTCAGATCCAACCAAGAAAAAAAATCAGGCAACACAAAGCAACAAGACCATCTGGAAAGACATTTCATCCCAAGTTAATGAAGTAGTACTGATCAGCAACAGGAAAAAAACATTAAAGGCACAATGTTTTAGACTTAACACGTTCAATTTCAGAAGTTGAAAAAATTTTATTTCACAATAAGAACTTTGTTAAAACATGTGCTTATCCMGATCAGATTTATCTAGTGTCCTCTTGTTTATGGTCTAAATGAATCCAGGATGTTCAGCAATTAAAAAAAGGCAATTATATATTTTCCCACAAGATGGCACTAAATCCATATTCTGCAGAAAATTCTTTAGAGGCATTAAAAAAACTTGAAAAAAAATAAGGTAATATTCCTAAAATACACTATTAAGGAAAGTTGTAATAAATGTATTCATATTATTCTTGATAAGGTGAAGTGTGGAAAATTAAATTTAACAGCCAACATCAGGTCTTTTTCTAAAGCAAATTTTCCCTTATAATTCAAAGRTTTAGCAGGGTGCTTTCTGATGGCAATTTGCATATATATATTTTTATATATACAGTGAAAAAGATATTATATATACATATATACATATACACAAATATATATGAAATACATACACACACTCTCCAAACATTTCTTTTGCAATGCATTTATAAATGAGCTGAAGTATCTACAGAAAATGAAAACTCATCCTGCAATCTGAAACTGGGTTGCCTTGAAAAGGATAATCATTTAAAAGCAAACAAATATCAGACATGACTGAACTTGAAGTCAAATAGCAAAATACCTTCTATTTTGCAGTGCCTCAAACACACAGTCAAGGGCCTCTCCAGAATTACAGAATCAACCAGTGGATTCCTGAACCACAGGATTGCTCATATTCAAATCAGAATATTACTAGCCCTGTCACTTTACTTTGCAAACAATTCTCTTTCATTTTTAGGTTTAAAATTTTAACTCATTTTTAGGTTTAAAATTTTAACATCACTAATCTAAAGAACTGCTATTTTCAGAAAATTATGGGTAAGGCTTCATTAAGAAAAAAGGCTTTTTTCTCCCCAAAGAAATAAATAAAAAAAAAAAAACTACAATAGTGAACCAGTTAAATTTGGCTCTTTATTCCAAAATCATGACCCAGAAGAATCATATTTGTAGGGCAGAAGTTATTTCCCCTCCCTAGTTCAACTAATCCTGGCCTGTCAATGCTGCATAAGATCAGAGAGGTTTGACTGTGAACATTCATCTGTTAAGACCTAGATCAAGATACTAGTTCTTTTCATATACATCCCCAAATGGATGGTAGCGAATTGAGGTCACTGCCACTCTCACTTGAATTTGAACCAATGACCTAGAGGCACTTTAAGCCCTCCAGCCTCAAAATTGTTTAAAGTGTGTCAACGACTAGAACAACTACGTCTCCTCTCCGGCCTTCCCAGTTCTTAACAGGAAAAGAACGGGTAGAGAGGTTCTTATTTTCTTTTCATATTTTACACATACTGTGCATATGGAGATACAAGTCCTCTAAACTCCCTAGTTAAAAACAAAAATCTTTTTACCAATTTTCAGCTACATCTGTTCTTAAGAAACAGTGAAAAATACAATAAACTCACATACATGAAAAAATGGTTAAATGTCTCTAAGGGTTTTCCTCATCATTGTCCAATACACACCACTGCACAAAATACAGGCCTAATTAAATATCAATTAAGTGCATATTTGGGAATTCACATTTTAAATGCAAGTAAATGTAATATTATATTTAAAACTATTTAAAATTAAAGCTTCTTTTACAGCTGTGATAATTTTCTTTTCCATCTTAGCATGTTGTTGGTTTCTGTTTCCAGAAACACACAGAATAATCCTAACTTCTATAGTGCTGAAACAGTAACAAGTTCATATGTCAGTTTATTATTTAATAGCGGTTCAATCTCATCAAGTGCCTGGAACCCTCCAGGGTTCCTCTCACTGCCGGTCGCATATAAACAAACACTTACTAAGGGGCATCTTGGGCCAACTGCATTCCTCTGTACTGAATTTGAAATCATTAAAGCTCTTTTTCTTCGCCACCTGCAACCTCCTGTACCATCTTTTTTCTTTTTTCCCTTCTGAGCTATCTGAAATCAGCATGCGTGCAGTACGATTATTCCGTGCATATAACCATTAAGGGAAAAAGGTGTTATTAAAGTTTCTGCTACCACTTTTCAGATGGACACACACACAAAAAAAAAATGTAATTGAGACAACAACAGTGAGTTCCGAATCTCCTAAATTTTGCCAAAAAGGAAAGGGAAAGGGGACAGGGACAGGGACATAGGTGAGAAAACAAAGCTCTTCTACTAATACTMTAGTCATATGAGAAAGTCTGCACAGAGCCAGAGGAAGTCTCAGGAACAGTTTTAACTGCTAGATTTTTTCCCCAAATTGCATGCTTGCCCATCTGTAAACATCACAGTTTAAGAGAAGTCCCGACTGTGCAGAATAATTAATATTTCAATCAACTGAGCTACTGTCATAAGTAATCAAAAATCCTTCTGCCATTTAAGACTCARATTCCCTGATGCTCCTGTCAATGCCTGCATTTTTGAGGGGAGAGAAATTGTTCTCAAGAAGGAATTGTAATTTGCTAATTTGGGGCCACACAACCACACCAAAACTGCAAAGAGARCCTGTAGTATGTTCTGATTTTGCAGAAACAACCAACAGCAGCTAATAATTGTTCACAGGAACTGTGCTTGGCTATGCCACGTGCTGTGGCTCTTATTTCCAGGAAACCTGCTGCTTYGATTTGTCAAAAAGTGAAAGCATTCATGCCACTCTCTAGCAGGAGTGTAGTAATGCAGAGCCTCCATAATGTGGAAATTTTGCACCAGAAATCTCTAGATTAATCCTTTATGCTAGGCAGGGGACTAGAACTTTCTAAATGAAGTGCTCTTTGGCAGGACACAATCTTTCCTGAATGAGAACTGCTATCAGTCACTATAAATCAAAAAATAAGAAACAAAGCAGCACCCCCCCAGCCTCTGCACATTTTYTCAGAAGCTCTTTCTACGCTTTCTGTTCTTGAGGAACGAGAGCATTAGCAGCGTGGAGCTGTCAGCCAGTTAGGGAAGGTACAAAAGCAAGATTGCCAGTTTGTTCAGAGACATAGAAGAAAAAAATGTCCAGCAAGAAAAGCATGGTCAGGAAATTCAGAAGCATGAACAGAAGACATAAAAGCAAGAATAAACWGGGCTGAAAAGAAGGTGCTACACTGCCTTTTATGTCTAATAGGAACACTTGCTAAAGTGTTTTGCAGGCTTTGGGGTTTTTTTTCACCTGATCAATTGCTGTAGTGGATACAGAGATGGAACAGAGATGCTAAATGATCACAGAAGGGAACACAGGAGGTCAATGACCGTCCTTTCGTCAAATCTGAAATCGTTACCTCAGACAAAACATGACAACTGCACAATATTTTCCCTTCTCCTATTTTTTTCTCTCCTCTGTTTACCTTATCCTATACCTAAACCACAATAAAGATACTGGTTTTAAACTGTAATTTTACTCACAAGCATCAAGCCCTGGAAAAACCAGCATCGCCAGTGGAATACATGTTTCACTTATAAAACTGGAAAAATAATTTAAGTCAAAATGAACACTTGCTATCACTTTCAACCAATAACCATTGTATCCTCAATATTACTTAACGAATTCATGCTGCAGCAGAAGTTTCTCACATGTTCCTTTGTTTCTGTTCATCTTCCAAACTATCTTCTCTCCTCACTGAAATACCTTGAGCAGTTTTCATGAAGGTTTGTCAAACCACAAGGCTTCGGACTACCTTTTGTCTTTGACATGCTTTTTTAAACTCTCTAATACTCTGAAACCTCAAATTCGTGCTTGGACATTCAATTTGGTCTACTATGAGAAAAGCATACATGAAAAATAACATTCTGCAATGTCTCTTGCCAATATCATTAGTAATATATATATTTTCAGAGAGGACATTTTTGGTAATAAGTCTGGAAGAGTTTATAAAGGTCCTGCTGACATTAGGTGTGATTTAAATATCTAGAGGAGTTGAGGTAAATAATTATTCCATTTTCCACCTATCCATTACAATGGATGGACAAAGTGACAAGGCAAATTCTAGGCAGGAAGTCTTGAGTACATTTTACTGTATTGATTACATTAAGGGTTCTCCAGTGCAAACCACAAACCTTCTCCTTGTATGTAGATAGGAGAAAATCTGGTTTGTGACAGTWAAATGTAAACATGCATCTGTTTTACTCACACTGTTTTTCATCTCTCAACCCATTAAACTCTTAGAAACTATTTTATAACCTATTCAGATTACTTGCATTTTCATGAAGAAAAATTGAAAGTTGTTATTTCAAAGATAGTAGGAGAACACCCATATAATCCACTAGTCAAAAAAAAAATCACTTGGAAAGGGTAACAAGAGAAAGCATAACCATAAGATTCTGTTTGTTCTATTCAGTAGCAAAGAAGGAAAATCAGCCTTTTTGTGTCTCTCTGTATGTTTGGAGGGTGTGTGGGGGGGTAAGGGGCACAACTTTTTTTTTTTTAAGGTTTCATAGCCACATCAAAATCACACAGCCTTATTGTCTATGAGCTTACAATTCAGATTCATTAGATACTCAATTAATTAATAAAAAAATCCTTAAAGACTTTATCCTTCCAAGTAACTATTATTCTGATACTCGGTATTATATTTATTCCAAGAAACACTGGGGAAGCAGTAGGATTAAATTGCCTAGTCCTAAACTGTAATTAGTCATTGACTTTTAATTTTTCCTGCACTACCACAGGAGATTTTCTCAAGCTGGAGTACAGAAGATAATTTCCAGAAATGATGAAATGCAAAACATCCTGACCTCCTTGGAGAGTAACCCTGACTGTTTACCTGCCAAGTGAAAAGTCTTTAGCCAGTTGGCTGATTTATTTTTAACTTCTGTGAAATTTTCCCATAATAAGAACTGCAGGATTGATTGCTATATGCATTTTTTTCATATATTAATCTACCTTCTGTGTTAAATTATCACTGACCAAAGATGCTAAGTGAAAAGTGTGTAAGAAAATAGATGATATTGCAGTGCTTTCATTCACACGTCCATAGAGGAGGCATGCAGTTATTCATAATACACCAAACACAGGGAACATTCTTAAGCAGTAGAGAAAGTGGAAAAGATGGAGATTTATCATACACTTCCTGCATCCGAAGCTTTTTCTTTCCTAAAATATACAGTTCCTGACCACTTTCAATGCTTTGGTTACCACAGGCATCATTCCTAGTAGGACACACAGGGTATGCCATGCTAATCCCCTCAAATCTCTCTAATCACACCACAAAGTTCTCATTTTATGAATCGCTGAATCACAAATGAGCCACATGTGTTTGAATTACCAAAGAAATTGAGTTCCACAGGAGCTTAAAATCCCATCTCAGAGGCCTTTCTATAATAGAGATGCCACAAGTTGCCCACAATTTGGTTCATGTTTCATGTCGCAAAAAGAAGCTTCCTCAAGAAATACAACTGAACATCATAGAGAAGCCCAAGATTCAAAAAAGAGCCCACAAGTTCAAATTCATTTTTACTGATTGCACGTCACGCAACCAACCACTACAAACTTAAAAGATAGCAAATGATAAGCTCTATTTCTCTTACATTCAAAACTAACAGAAAGATTACAGGCAATATGAACAGTAAGTCTGAACCATAACTGCTTAAGTAGTTATCTTTCAAATAGGTCTTCTCTATCAACACAAACCATTTTTCAGATCCTCCTTTAGCTGTGATGTTCAGAGGCACATCCTATATCCACACAGCAAGTTTAAAAAACTAATCAGTTGCCATAGTTTATGTCAGAGCATGAAATAAAAAGCATCTGACAGAGGTTTACAATTATAGTTATAATTATTTCTCACAAGAGTTCTTGGATATGCATAAATCAAAGTTGTATTTTGCCTCAACCACAGCTGTATGTTTTTTCAAAAGGACTACAAACATTAAATACAACTCCAGAGTCTAATATCCTTTTTCCTTTGTGTCACCAAAYACAAAAACAAAAACAAAACACCATGGATGCAGTAATGTTGCGCTCAGATGAGTTGCTCAAGTTAGTAAGAAATTCCTAGATGGTCTAACTCACCTCACTTTGAATGCTACGTAGGAACAATGTCAGTGAACAGTTTTCCAGAGGAAAAAAAAAAAAAAAAAAACTCTTTTCTATTCTAGATGACAGATCTTAATTTCACAGACAAGAGAAGTATCAGTAACACTGCTGAGCAAACAGCAGAGCCACAGGCCCTCGGCTTACTGTCAGATAATGACAGAAAGCTGTGCAGGAGAGGCCATCACAACCTCTATACTTGGCCACAATAGTCACTAGGTCTTGCAATGCCCACAAAATGCACACAGCTCCTAAAAAATCTCACCTGATCTCATGTAAACATTGACCTATCATTCTATCTAGGGCAGCATGCAAAAAGTATTAAGATTGGTTATCATTACCCTCCAGGTTTTTTTTTTTATTTATTGTGCCAATAAACACTGCAGTTAGATGCTATAAATATATATGTTTACTGTATAAATAAAGTAAAGATAATAAAAATCTTTTAGCACTTACAAAAGTCAACTTTCCTCAGATAATAAATGAGCAAACTCTTGCAGCTCCCAGATGGGTCCCTATCGTGTCCTCATTTTTTCCATCAAGAGACATATATCAAAGTTTGACATTTTAGTCTATTGAGCTCAGAAGCTATGACTACTCTTTCAATACATGTTCTCAGTAGAACAAAATGGACTGTCTCTTTGTTAAAGAATCTCTGACACCAAAGTAGTACAGGACACCTACAGTTAGAACTTCATTCAAACTTGTTATGTTCAAAAATTCAACTTCAAAGTCAAATTTTACTGCATTCTGACTGGTGTAGGCAGGAAATCATAATGGTGCAGAAAGAAACTGTAGTGACAATAACTAAGGTAGAATGCATAGCATATAAAGGTATTAAGTTTTGCCAATTTAAAACTAAATTCCATACAACTAGAAAAACTTTGAAAAAAGGACATTTGTCAAATGAATAAAACACCAGGAGAAAAAAAAAAAAAAAGGCTATGAAGCAATTTTTGACTCTTCTAAAGTACTAAATAAAGTAGCTACAGAAGCTACATAAAGACTGAACTAGTATTGAAACAGCATAGATCCTTAATAGATCTACCACTCAGTCCTGAATAAATGCAAGGTCCCGTGGACTTGAATTCATTCACCAATAATAAGCACAAGTTTCCTAAAACATTAAGCAAAACAATATTAGTTCATATTAATGAAGATTTATGTTTCCTTTTAACAAGCTGCTTAGTAGTTTCTAACAGAAGTAGTCAAAACTTGATTAGACTTGCTAGAGTAAAATTTGCATTATCAATTATTTAGGCACAGAATGCATATAGGAAATTTTTAGAGTTACAATGTTTTCATCTCATGAGTAACATGTACTTTTTAAAAATGTTGCATATAACTTTCTTTAATTCTACTTCTAAGTGAGATTATCTTCGCTGTCAAGCTAAACACGGCAAACTTCAGGATCACTTTGCTCATTGAGATACTCAGGTGAAATTACAACACAAGCACTAAATAAACAAAGTTCATTTATTGTTGCTGCAGTTAAAGTTACAGAAATGCAATCTCCAGAATAAATGAAATTGGCAAGCACACACATTGGACATTGAGGGTCTTAAAGGAAGTTCATGTACTTTCTAGGGTAAAATAGTTCTCCAGACCCTCTCAAAGTTATTTTTTCACCAGTCATACCTGTCTGAATTAATATGTATGTGACCACAAACTCTACACTTARAAACACATCCATTTTTCCCAAGTAGTGCTTACAGCAAATGGGTGTTTGGGTGTGGGGGAACACAATATTCAGGCTCATTTTAGGCCCTTCCCAATTGCCGCATGTACATAAGAAAAGATACAAAATAATAACTTGTCATAATATAGTAAAGAGGAGCTTTATGCTTAGGCATAAAGCTACTTCCTCTGAATTAWTCTGAAATGTAATATTTGAAGCATTTCACATAACTCATTGGGAGAAGTAAAACCTGCTTTTCTATAATACATTTATTCTTGATTGTCCCACGGTTTCAGTTCAGAAAACAAACATATGGTACATCTGTCTCCAAGCTTCCCTTTCTGCTGTCACACTAGTTCTCTCAACATTCTGTAACACATTTCTGTTGGTTTATAATAGTTTTTGTTGCGTATAAGAAACAGCCTCTTTCTACTGTCATTTCAAGAATGTGGCATTCCTGTTTTCCTCATATGAAATGTATAGATAAACACTAAGTTAGTAAGAGAAAAATTAAGACATCAAGAGACTAGAGAGTCATATTATCAAATTCATTCCACTTTTCTCCTAAAAGCCCATTCTCACAAATACTCATACAAAAAATTCTCAGGGAATGCAATGGCAATGAAAGAAAGATGACACCACATAAAGAATAGTTAAAGCTCATTTTAGACTCCAATGCAGTACTAAGATCTGTACATAAACCCTATCTTTACCTGCATTGGCAATCTCAGGCACAAAAATCATGCTAAAACTTCTGTGACACAAAAGCCTTCCAAGCAAACATACAAAAAAACAGTAAGGAATTGAAATCAGAGTAATGTCTTTAGCTGTCAAAAGTTGCATGATGTGGGAATCATAAGCAGGGGATAGGAGATGTTAATTTAGGATGGATATACAGTTATAAGCAACACAAGAAAGATACAGAAATGCATATAAAGAACTCACAGAGAAATAATAAACCTGGCTGGAAATAATATGGCAAGAATAGAAAAACATTTGGCCTAGAAAGTGGCATCAAAAGACGCAACTGGGGAAGCAAAATGGGAACTGAAGTAACAGCAATAACTATATGAATAAACAGCCCAACAAGTAATAAGTTTGAGCACAAAAACAAGGGAGATCTTTCATAAAGAATAAAGAACACGTTAAGCAAAAGAGAACGTTTAAGGGGAACTGCCTAGTAACACTACTTCTGTAAATCTGATCCTGAAAGTTGAAGATGTTGCCGTATCACAAAGGCACCAATAAACATAGCCAGAAAGAGAGGTTGCCAAAAATAATTTTCCCAAGCTGTCCAAGAAAATCTGAATATATCTTAGGCAGCAGCTGTCTTTTCTTATGGGTTTTGTATCACGCTGCACAATGGGGCACTGATTGGGAAATCTAATTACCACTTTCTTAAATAAATAAATTTTAAATAAAATACAGTACTATGTTGTGATGATAATTTTAATTGCAATCCTTGATTATCTCTTCATCAAGCACATAGGAGAAGCTGGAAAGAAGAGAACTGAAGGTAGTCAGATTTGGCACAGTGAAAGTTTCCCAGTGGAAAGCAAACATTTTCCATTTTCAGTTTTGACAGAGGAAGATGAATCTATGAAGTAAATCATATAATMTATGAAGTAAAAGCTAAAGGAGAATTTAAATGTGGCTATTATAGAAGCACTATTATTGAGTCTGAACAGCTTCCTATTGAGCCTATATATTATTAAACATATTTTACCGCATCCTGTAAATACTATAAATTAATAAACAGCTCAGTTCTAACATCCGAGACAGTCTTAATGTTTCCTCTCCCTCATCTCTGTATAACCACTGAAATAACTGTATTTAATAAAAGGTCAATGCACATTCTTACTCAAAAAAAAAAAGAAAAAGAAAAAGAAAAAGAAAAGAAAAATATTCTTCTCAGGAAAAACATTTTAAGTACCTGTTGAGAGAACACAATAATATTAACGGGACAAAAAGGTTTCTCAGAATGATTCATATATCACTACTATGATTTTATATTTTCACAGAATGAAAACATATGCTCTTCAGTAGACTGTATTATGAATTGGACCGTTGACAAAGATATGCCTTTCCAGATACACCATCAGCATTGCACTAAACAGAAATATTAAAGCAGTTTCCCATGCACTAAAACATAAAATATTAGTAAAGTAGCCTGTTGTATGGAAATTCCTTTATAGAGAAAAGAACACAGTGTGTTGTCTTTAAACAAAAAATATAATTATTTTCCTATGAAATTATTTCTACAGGATGATTCATAACAACAGAAGGGATACCAGTAAAAAAGCTTTTAACAAGAGATTTAAAAAAAAAAAAAATCCAATAAGCATTCCTTGCTTGTATACACAATTTCCCAGAACAGTTTAATTGATAAAACAGTAAAGTAATACTGAGAACATATGACCCAGCAACAGTGAGCATATTAGCATCTATATAAAATATGCAATCAATTATCCTTCTTCCTCCTGACTATTACACTACCGCACTTTCATGAGGTAAATGCCATGGAGTAAATATTGCAGCTATGTATCACTTCTTCAAAATCTTTTTTTCTGTTTTAAGAAGGGGATTTTGCAATACCTTACAGTTTTCAGCAACACCACTTGACTCAAGTTAGTGAGATGTGTTCTTAAGTGCCCTCTCTCTTCAAAATAATAACCCTTGACCCTCCTCCTCCATCTCAGAGGAAGGCAGACACAGTAAAACATGTTGCTTGTGCTCATATTGGCACTTTATGATTAGTATTTTAGTCACTTTAAGGAATAGACAATCCTCCTTTCTGACTGCGTTATGACTGAGAACCCATGACTGGACATTATTCTTGATATAGTGGCATTCCAGGGGTATTCAGAAGTTACCCCATAGCACACCGATATATTTTTCCTTTATTGAAGTACATGTAATAATCACAAATACTTGGAAATTGGAAAAAAAAAAAAAGAAGAAAAAGCAATCATTCTCAGTCTTTCAACTCACTCTCATATTCCATTAGATTATCTTTATAGTTTGATGAATATTTTTAAGACCTTCAAAATTCACTCAAGTGCTAGATGTTTTTTCACCAGCCATATATGCAACTCTGCCACTGGACTTCCATGCATAATAAGGACGATGTAGACAGTTTCAGGATTTAGTGTGCTCAGTTATACATCTAAAATACAGCTCAGTATGTCTGAAAAACATGCTTAAAAAGAGTAATTGGATTGATTTATGAATAAACCAGTTAAGAAATTTCAAAAATAAAACAGCTGTCCAAACCAATTATTTACTATTTTTTTTATTTCAGATGGGTTCTAAACTGCCGATTTTATGGTAAGATATTGCTGCATTTTTGCCATACTTCCAAAATATCCACGGTGTCTCAAAATGAGGCAGCCAAAACTCAGACTCTTTTCCTTCCACTAAAGCCACCTTCACAAATGACATAAGGCCTCAGCTGACATTCAGCTGCTGGCGATATGCCAGCCTGAACACACTCCAGCAGTACAGCAGTGTCAGCAGCTGTAAGCTCTGGGCTCGTGGCCACCATGCGCACTGCCTTCTGCCAACACGGTGCCACTCAGTGAGCAGAGACATGAGCAAAAGCTGCCAAGCACCTCTGTGCTCCAGCAGGACATCCACGTTGGCAGCTGGAAAGGAACAAAAGTTTGGGTGATAAAATTTCCCCATGGTAGACATGCCCTCATCCAAGAAAAACAGGCTTGGATCACAGGATTTGACCCACCATACATACACCTCTGTCTTCATCTACCAAAATGCCTGAATGAACATTTCAATATTACTTTAGCAAATTACGAGATGTCGGACATTTAAAAAAATAAATCAAAATGTAAATGTCTCATTTATAATATCAAAAGAAAGTTAAATTAGTATGTGAGATAGAAGGCTAAATCTTGTGAAACATTCCATATTACAGGATACAGAGGAAATTATTCTAGAGATTAATTTCTGTCACAACAGTTTTTCCAGTAGTCATTAAATTCCATTTTATGAATCATTATGTGCTCTTAATGCAAGTTTTACTAATCCTTCTGTTCAYAGACATATTTATACACATCCTGGTGCTAATTAGTTGCGCTAAACTATGTTAGGAATTTTACTTTACCTTTTACAGAATTTTTCCCTTTCATGTCTTGGGCTCTCTCCCTCAGTTCTGCAAAGCTTTCTGGCTGCCATATACCTAATCTTCTTGGCCCAAGGATCAGAGGAAAGCACAATCTAGTCACTCAATGTTCATGCATTATTTTATTAGAAGTCAAAACAAAAATGTAAATAAATTTAAGATGCAGCAAAATTAAGCTAGTCTGTTGTTGCTCTGTGCCTTAATAGCTCCTTGTACAGAAGGAAATGGACAACCCATAACTAAGAAAATTCCCAAGTGTTTTAACTCAATATGGTTCATTAGATTTAACTAATAACCTGGGAACATAGCAGGCATAACTTAACAGACACAATCAGAAGACTAAACCAAAGAAGGTCAAATGATAGGTTAAATTTAACATTCAAGACTAACTCTGATGCCAAGGAGGACATATTGTCATAGTTCTGGGAACAGTCTTTGTTCTGGGGTTCCATCAATATGAAATTTCCCAGTTACCGAGAGTTAAATTTTGAACTTTTAAATACCGAGTAATATTAGTAAAAGATTAATGTGAATATTTATTTAGTAGAAAACATAGTAGTCTTAAAGGTCAGATCTGGGCTCAATTTTGCTGTTATTTAATCATAAAATCTCCTATGGTACAGTAAAAATCCATGCAGCTAAAATAGCACGAATCATATCTTGGAGCGGATGTGAAAAGAGACTTCCTAGGATTTGGCTGGATATTTCACATTTAGTGACCCAGGTTTTTTCTAAAGTATATAAATACGTTGCCATGATTGATGAAGCTCAGTAAAAGTGATCTGATGGCAGAGATCCATATTCAAAAGAAATTCATGAGAAATAAATTTATATGCTTAGAAGCTTCGCCCAACAGAATTTCTGAACTTCAAGGTTTACACTGGATCTAAGAGGCAAAAATGAAAAAGCAGCCCATTTATTCCATGATTCCCCTTCAAGATAGCATGAGCTTTGCTAGTCCTTGTACAGGACATTAGTGATGGAACTCAGCCACCACAATCTTCAGAAATGCTAACCAATTCACTTGTTTCAAATATACTATGCAAAACAACAACTTAATTATTTTAAAAATTTAGGTACACAGAACTGGTACACTCCGTATTCCAGAGGAAACATTATAAGCTCATATAATTTAATTTCCTATATCATTCATCTATTGCTCAACTTAAAGGAAAATGTAAACTAAAATTGAATAGCAGTACAGAAACCTGCAAGATTATGTTACGAATTACTTAACTCACTGCTTGGATACTATTTAATCTGAAGACTCCTGAAGCATAAAAAAAAAAAAAAAAAAAGCAAAATGCCATATAATGGAAAAAAAATGATAAAAATCATATGAGTGAAGAGACTTGCTTCAGATACAAAAATTAGCCATCTGACAAAAGTTCAAATATATAATCCTTCATAGATAAAGTTTGAAAACTCAAGTACTTCCACTCAAGTCATATGTTTGGGTATCGTGTTAAATTGGGCCTCCGTTTCTTGAATATTTTAAATTTCACTGAAGAAACAGCTCATCAAGTGTTTGGTCTGAAACATGAATAACTCCTGCATATGTAACGGTGCTTACTTGGCATTAATCTTGAACTGTTCTATTTTTCCTTAAGATTCCTATCTGACAATCTGGTAAATGGGATTATGGGAACTGCAGAGTGCATGCAATGGCCCACCTGCATGTGCTATGATGAAAAATACTATTATTGTTTAGGTGTTTACCCAGGCTTATTACATAAATCTGTCAAAGGTACTGCCACTTCTCTTTATGACCATCTCTTTTTTATTTCATTTGTTATATACATGAGTTCACTGTAGTTTAAGTGGATTTTTCAGTGTAATTTCCTGAACTACAAAAGACACAGCCTGTTTAAAATACGTATTTTGTATTTTATAAATAACATCTTTAAATAAATACTAAATTTTCTTACATTTTTACTCATGATACTGTCTCCTTAATTGCTGCTCTTGGAGTTGGAAGTTTTCAGTGACATTTAGAAATAAAACTGAAAGTTTGAGTTCAATACTTAGAGTATGATCTTAAACTATGTATCTAACCTGAGAGTCAGTCCTCTCATAATTCTGTTGTTGAGCCCAGAGATCCAGGTTTACATTTTCTACTTTGGGAAACAATTCCATGTTTTTAAAACTAACTTCTTTTTAAAGCACAGTAAAGACTTATTTATTTATTTATACTCTTTTATATCTAATACCCCAGTAACAGGCATTTTCCTGTCTCCTCTGAAGTAAACTATTCAGGTCTCTGTGCAGCAAAACAGAAAGAAAAGGTGCTGCTAACAGCTACATTGTTCAAAGTGTCAATAAATAGAGAGTAAATTTACCTATTTTGTTGGTAATTAAATGCTCAAGCTTGGGCATCTAGGGAAAAAAAAAATCCATGGCTATGTTTGAAAGGAAAGAAAATACAGCTATAACTATGTAATAGTAAACATAATACAACAAGATAACACTAAMCATGTAAGTGTAAATGGTTTATATATGGAGTTTAAACAGGCTGACTCACTCTTTTTGATCATATTATGTCTTCCCATGGCATTTTGCTAGCTGAATTAAAAACATCAGTAGCAAAACTTAAGTGCTTTCAGGAATGAATCAAGCAATAAATGAGAGGAAGAATATACACATATAATAAAAAAAATTCACTGATTTTGTATGAAAAACTGTTAGTTTCCATGTATTTCAGAATTTCTCATTTGTTAAGATTATTCTTTATTAAAAGCAGGTTATTATTTAGTTTTTGTATAATATATAGAGAAAATGAAACTTAAAAGCTTGAAAAAATATTTGTTGTAGATAATATTAAAACAGGACTTAAATATACACAATGCACACAATGCCAGACAATGTACATGGCAGCACAGAAAATTATCTCATTCAAGTGAATGAAAAAAGTCTTCAAAAATACTTCAGATGACAGTATAAAAAAAGTGGTTGAAAGTCATTTGAAAATAAAGTGTTCACTGCAAACACCAGGGAAGATCCCAGAGCTAAGAGTCTTTTTGACATAYGAAAGACAATTTCATTCAATGTCAAATTGTTTTGCATGTTATAGTCTAGCAAGAATTTTGGTACGTACTTAAAATGGATTTTACCACCTTCTAAGGAGGTAATCAAATACAAAATAAATTAAGCAAGTCTGATGTTATACTCGGAACCTATCTGGGCCTGTCAGAAACAAAGTCTGTGTTGTAGTGCAGGTATTAAAGTTTTCTTTTAAGAAAAATTTTACGTGTCAAATGCAGTCAAGCCTCAGCAGTAAGGAGATTCAGATGCAAAATCTGAGCTGCTACAAAAACTTGAGGTCCTGCCTTCATCTCCAAGTATTGACTACTCAACCTCCTCTATCTGCTTTATGGCAGCATTACCTTTGACACAACTAGTTGTGAACAATCAGAGAATGGATATTGCTGAAAATTAACCCAGGGAAAAACTAAAATATTTCTTTCCTGAAATGGCATAATATGTTGCCATACAAACTCTAGGGAGAGTTGAAAACTGCAGGGACAAACTCTCAGAAGGGAATGGAAAAGATGAAGAAATTATGAGACTGCCTGTCCAACACAAAATTAAAGTTGCTATAAATAAATAAATAAAGCAGTAGGGCTTTCAAATGCACTGTGACCCTCCCAGTAAGAATCAAAGACTTACACCTGCAGAAAGAAGATGGCAGGAAAAGACCACAAAGAAAACAAAAATAAGTGAGATAGCAAAGGTTAGACGACATAAGCCCCCAGCTGTTCAACAAAGCACATATAGCTTCAGGTTTGACTTAAATCAGGGYGCTGATACAGTCATGAACCACTGGAAGGAGAATTCAAAGTAAATAAGACAAATATGTGAGCCATTTTCTCATTCAGAATTTTACAAACTGAAACATTCATTCCTGATGGATGACCAACAGAGTGAAAGAAGGCTCAGAGCTTTTAAGACCGGGCCTTCTTCAGAAAATAATACAAACATAAGAATATAAAGATGAAAAATACCCCCCATAAGAGGATTAAGAGAGACGGAGTTTCCAAAATGCCAGACTGAGCAAGAATGTCACTCTCYAAAACTAGCAGATTTAAAACATATGTGAAATGCAGAGTAAGAAAGTGATGAGAAAATAATATTACAATAATAATTATTCAGGGCTTATTACTCCTCTGAAAGTATATCTTAATACACCTTCATGTTATGCATTCTCTTGTTTCTGCTGACCTCTGCTTTTCCTCTATAGAAATGTGATGATGTGGGAACCTTACATTCTCATGCAGCTATACATAGAACTGGAATACAGATTACCTTACAAGACCTTGGTGTTCTCTAAATCTCTAAGACTGACATATTTATGTTGATTTGCTTCAGGATTTTCCTTTTGGCAACAATATTATTACTCCCTTCCCTTCAGGGTTCAAAAAGCACTTCCATATGAAGTCTACTGTCATCATCTCATATGTGTTTTGTTAGTTTTGTCTATCATCTTCAGTGCTGATAGTAAGAGAAGTAACTGCACCGTGGCAGATGCTTAAGGAGATTTGAAAAGGAAATAAAATTTCTTCAYCCCACAGGCCAAATATTCTAAAATTATTAAACTTGGAGTTACTTGCTTCCCCCACAGACAATACAATTTGAGCCAAAAATACACTAAGAACTCCTGGGATTCCTCTTACCCTCCAACTCAAATGACAGGTCTTCGAGCAATAACTCCAAGTAGCAGGTCAGATCTGACAGCTTGCACAACTGGCCCTCTGGCACAAAGAAAACACACAGTTCTATTGCCAGAAATATTAGTCATCTTGAACAGAGAAAATGACAGTCAAAATCAGAATCTTACCCTACACAAAGTTATCAAAATGCATCTCCCACATATTCAGATATTCAGCAAGTCTTTTTTATGTGGTTATTTAATCAGTGGTCAAGTGGTTAAGTGTCTTTTTTTAGGGGCAGAAGAGGATGGAGAGGGAGGCAGAGAGATATCTAAGCTCAGAGACATAATGAAAAACAAGAAGGGTTAAGAATGTATCGGGCAGGCTTATCTTTAAATCATATACATATATAAAATAAATATAATGCCTTGCAGGATATCCAAAAGAGTCATTAAAAAAACATATAGCCTAGAGGGTAGAGTTCCTTGTTGCAGACTAATTGAATATGGCACTGTCAACTCCCTGGCAGATAAAACAAGAACAACCCTCAGAAAAATCAGGATGAGAAGACCAAACTGCGGGACAATGTCTGAAATAGTAAAGGCTAAAAATGTATAATGAGAAAGGAGTGACTCATTTTTTAGTACTTCCCAGCATCTCCCCCACATCAGAAGATGGAAAATTCTGAAGAGAATCATTCTAGCATTTTTTTCCAGATTAACTGTAAGGCCTCAAGGTTTGAAGGTAGGAAGGAAAGAGGTTCACAAAGGCTAAAAAAGGCAGGTTCCATCATGATTAGTAGAAAAGAAATTCATCAGGATTAATGTTTGATGTATGATACCTGCGAGAGAACACTTCTGTTCATGAGATTTAAACACGTCATGGTTTAAAGATGCACTTAAACTACCTATAAATATTTTTACATTAGCTCTTTATTAGCAAAATTGAGATGAGCAACAATATTAAAAAAAACACTATACAAGAAAAGAGATTCTCATTCTATTCATCAAAGCAGGAATTTTGTTCATATTCTTTACGGTTTCCTTAAATCACTTTCTGGACAACTTTTAAAATCAATTTCTAATTAACATTCTGAATAAAGCAATAAAGCGCGTTTTGTGCTCCAATAATAATGCTTCTTCATCTGACAAAGTTGTACACAATCTAATAATCCTATAGTATCCCAGAGTAAAAGAAAAACTGTATTTTATGCACCTGTTTCTCAAACACTGGAGAAAAACTAAATCAATCCACACTTATATTCCTCAGACATTTATTTATACCACATAGAAATGCAAATATTTCCATTTCAAATGATTGCTAATATGTAGTATAATTATTATACAAAAGTAACAGTTTATGTCATATAATGGGTACACGTATATTATCTAAATCATAATACCACCAAAAGGTTGCAGTCAAGAATAAGCAGGCACTTGCACACTTACAGTGAAACATTTCCTTCCTTGTTCTTTCTCTAGCTCAGTTTTTCCCAACCTTTCTTTAGATTTAAAAATCCTGTTTAAAAATGCTAAAAAGATATAGTTCGCATTCCCCCAAACCATAACACCCTTACAGGTGATGTTTCCTCAATATTTCCCTTGAGAACTATAGTATTATCATGAGCATCTCCTGTCTCTTCACTTTCTCTCTCAGAGATGAGAGTCCTTCTCTCCCATCATTACTAACTACAGCACAAAAGCCGATCTACATTKGTATAGCTTATTCACTCTGGCTTCCCATCACCAAGATGCTCTCAYTTCTCAGCAGGACAGTCTTGCTATTTCAGCCCACTCCTATTTGATATAAGCATGTTTTAATTTTTGATTTAGTTTGTCTGCAAATATTGAATTTTTGCTCTACAATTAATGCTTCAGCTATTCTACATTTAAATGTTTAAGCACTTTGCAGCAAATTAAAACAAAAACAACAACAAAAAAAGGAAATGGAAATATCATGCACTTACCTATATTGCCAGTGTAAATAAAGATAAATGAGGAAAATAACAATAGCATCCAAAATAAGGCTAAAACCAAGAAGAAAGTATGTAGCATGCATCTCTTAATAGAGAGGTATTAAAAACAAAAGGTGAAGAAAGCAGGAAACAACAGTATACTGAAAAACAGAAAAGATGATCATTGAACATGGTGAAAATATACATCAAGAAATACTTGAACTGAGACTTACTTTCTTCATAAATACCATTTTACAAAACTGAATTGAAAATATTTAAACTGATCATTTTCAAGGAAGACGTTTAGTAAACATACACACATTTTAGCTAGGAATTTAAGTTAGCTTTCATGTGAGAACACACCTCAGAAAGCATGTTAAAGCATGAACAGAACATATCTACTTCTCCAGTTCCCAGTTTTATCGTCTGTAAGCTTGTACTGCATGAGCCCTCACAACTGGTTTGACCATTTGTGGCACTACTCATATTTACACAGAGTCTCTCCTTCTGAGTTTTAAGGGACAATACTTTGGCTAATCAAACATACTTTTTACTGTATATGAAGGATCAAAAAGATTGAAATATAATCTACGTAGAACTATATCGGAATCCTAATTGTTACTAAATCCATGTGTATTCCATAGGAATCAAGGGTCTAGAAATTTAATGGCAATAAAAATCACATTTCCAAAAAGCTGAAGAATACATGCTCAAAAGCCAGCAGACAGACTGGAGAAGACACTTCCACTTCCCAAGACACTCATTTAGAAGATGCAGGAGTGTCTCAACAAGACAGAGAGTCCAGTTTGGAAGTATGTATGGCTTCAAAATGTTTGGAAAAAGATGAGAAGGACTGAGCTGTACTGCAAGATGTTAGAAGTTTGGTATATTTTTTCTTATAATAGTTCCTGCACTGACTAGTTCCCACATAAACCTACAACAAAATAAACCATATCCCTCTCCTCTTCCCTTTCCTTTTATGCAAATTATAATGATGGAAATAGCACATAGTGTATGATGGACAATGCATCAAAACAGCAAAATATGTATATGATCTGTAATAATTTAGAAGAATGTATATATTAGAACAAGATTTCCCTAGGCATGCATTTTAGGTAACTTATGCAAAAAAAAGAAAACAGCATTCCAGAATGTTTCCTGGTATATATTATTTTATAGTTCTGCTTAGAAACTTGCTATGAATCAAGGACAGAGAAGAAAGAAAAAAACCAAGCATGAAATAACATACACATAAACACAATTGTGATATGATGAATATGCATACACTTATCTACTAGTTATTATATTTTATCTGCTCTATTTAGTTAATCACAGCRTCTATGAGTTATCCATATTGAGCATCGGAGTTATTCATACTGTTACAGCTGTACAGAGATTATTATTTCAAGGAACAAGTTTCCATTCAAATCTCTGATGCTCTCAGAGCCAACTGCTCACTATTATCCTTTCTCTTCATCTCATTATAAGAGGCAAACTACTGTGGTATCAGGGCAGAAGCAAAACTTCAAGAGATTAAAATTTACAGTATGTTTGCAAACATTAAGGAAATAAAAATTACCTTGTTTCCTGTAAAGGGAAATATACATATATATATATATATGTATGTATGTATAGAACTCACCATTTACATTCAATAACATCAAGTAACCATATCATGATTGAACAAGGGTGACTGTTTGTTGTTTACAGTAATTCATACTTGTATTATTGTGTCAGATTAAATAATGACATTTATAAGCAGGTAAACTATTTGTTACTTTCTATTTTAGAAAGTATTTTAAAACATATCAGTTATTGCAATGTCACAAAAGCAATATGTTAACTGATAAACTCTGATATATTGTGTTATCTAATGGATCAGCCAGTTCTCAATCTATTTTAACAGGCATGCAGTGATCCTGGAAATTAATGGTGTTGAAGGATTTTTGGCATGATCTCAGTCCTTTCCTCCTCCTAACCTTCTGATCACCAGGCAAACTTTCTATTATGCTGCTATGTAATATGTTCAAATCAGGTTAGCAAGAATAGCAATCTACCTGGAAAAAAAATAGACAAAATTCCTGTTTGAGCCATGGCAAATGGATGACTCCAATAAAAAAAAAAATAAATAAATAAATAAATAAAAAAACACACCACACTGCTAAAAGAAAAGCTTAGAATATGCCCTGTACCTCTGAATATATTCAGTCCATTTTTTAAAAAATATTGTGTCATGAAAAACCATGACACAAAGATTAAGAAAGAGAAACAGAGACAAGACAATTGATGTAATTTGGGGTTATCAAAGAACAAAGCATATATCTGCAAAAGCAAAATAATTTTTAAATTAAATTCTGGAATATCCAAGTCACTATCCATAAATATCGTCTCTGTCTGGGACTCTTACTTCTAAAAGGCAGGTTTAAATTCTACCAACTTTCAGTTAAAACATACCCTCCTTTTCCAGACCATTTCTCTAATATGTCAAAATCATTTTCAATTATATACCTATTTCCCAGGACATTTTTAGCCCTCCCCAAGTTGATGTCATATGGAAATGTAACACACATGCATCATTCAGGTCACTGATGAAAACCTCAAATACAAGACAGATCCCCACAGGCTTAATCTTTCTAACTGCACCATGAATCATTGATAATTACACTCAGAAAAATCTTCCAAACAGATATGCATCCATATAATAGCAATTTCATCTCATAAGCTTCCCACTGGCTTGCTCAGGAGAAAGGCTAAGGGAGACATTGCAAACACTTTTCCTAACTTTAGCATATGTGACTATTGCATAAATGCATAGGCACTATGCATAAAGCTTGTGTTTCTGTCATATACAAAAAAAGATTAGTTTGACATTTTCTTCTTGACAAATCCATATTGACTGTTATTTGTTTTAAGTATTTACAAATATTTCATTGCCTTGCTAGTTTCTTCCAATACTTTTCCAGGAATGGCAATGATGTTATCATTTCTTCCTCGTTGCCTTTTTCCAGTCTCCTTCCAGTCCCTGAAAATCAGTTCATTCTGAGTAGAAATAACATGTTTTCCAAAGTAATTMATTTTTAACATTGCATTGTACCCAGTCTAACCCATAAAAGTTTAGAGACATTCCAATGGACAGATCCAGTTTGCCTGCATTTGATACTTCAAAGGAAATTCATTAATGGAAAAAGTGGCAGGTCAAATTAATGAAGACATCTTCTCACTCAGAGGTAGAAAGGACATCAGCTGCATCAACTCCTACTTACTGTTGTGTTAGTATTCCATAAGGAGAGTTTATTGATGAACGGGCCTACCTTTGATTAAAGGCTGATTGTTGTCTCATGCAGAAACCACTATTCTCTGACATGGTACAAACTAAGCTTTATCTAAAAGGTCTCAGTTACAATTTAAAGAGCAATGGAAAAATAGTAGGGTGCTCCTTACAAACTTAATCTATGTTTATATGAAGTTCATCTCGACTTCTGCTTTGTATCTCCAAGCCCAAAGAGTCTCTTTTTACAATATTTGCTCTTCCATTAAGTGACACCAACATCTCAGATTAGGAATTCACCAAAAGGGCTCTTGAAAACTTTTTGATTCCTACTATTATCAGTTTGGATATCTGAATCATACACAAACAATATTAATTCACCATACTGGATTCCTGCTTCCTCAGTTAATTTCCCAATGAAACAACTGGTATCAATCAAGACTGGGCATACATTACCTTCACAGGTATCTCATGTAGCTATACAGTTAAGAACTGGCAAATTTGGTGAGAAGGACTGGTGACTAGAAACTCAGTAGAACGAAATTAAATATTTTAATTGTTGCTGCCTGCCAGACAGTGAAGAAATTCAGAYAGGAGATTTGTACATGTGAGAAACATAGGACTGTGTTTTTGTCAGATAAAAGTTAAGTTGAAAAACAGAGTAGCTTTACAATATGATCACCAAACAAAAAGAACAGGGAGCCTACAATGTGAGCCACCATTTTTTATATAGATTTGTGAAATAGCATCGGGTGTCATAAAGTTTGACATTRTAGGATTATTCATTCAGATTAAATGAGTTRCWTYWTTYCMKARMKYTMKGRAAWRAWGYATTAGTAATTAAATCAGGAACMCAAGTACTTGAAAAGCATATTTACAAGACACAGGACATCAAAAAGATGAAAACGCAACTTCAACTTCATTCAGAAGCATGGAGAATTCTAACATGTTATATTAGGGGCTTTAATAGCATATCTTCTCTTAGCTTTAAGGAAAACACGGGAGATAAATCTCTATGTAGTTCATACATCTTCACTTATGCATTTGCAGGAGTGCTTCATTTACTGCTTCAGAGAATGTTGCGGAATGTGCTTTGACTGTCACTGTAAAAATCCCTACAGAAGGATTCACAAACAAGAAAACAGGTAGTAATGATCATTTTTCTCTGCTACTATGTACATGAAATTGCATCAAAGAAATTATAACCAACATCTAGCTTCTTATTAGTGTTTTCCTCCTGTTAGAGGTCAGAGGCAGATGAATAAAGACATACAATTCTTCCTGCCACTGTCAGACTTGTTCTAGCACAGGATACAGTATCATAAGCAAAATATCAAGTACTTATCTGTAAATCAACAGAAAGAAACTTTCACCACTACTTACTTGATTTTCTTCATGGGAAACTCTCATTTGCTCTTTAAGAACTGACATTCTGGCTGCTTCTTCTTTCCTCAATACTCTCTCTTTCTTTAGCTCAGGACTCCAGAAAGTTTTGATGCTATTCATGGAGGATCCCAGCTTGCTGTCCTTAATATCTAGTTCTTTTCTGAGAAGATCATTCTCCCTCTGTAGGTCTTTAAGCTGAGCCTGCAGGTCTAACATTGTACTATCTCTAACCTGTCTCAGCATCGAAGGAACCTGATGGTGATGATGATGTGAAGATGTAGTTAGACCTCCATGCTGATCAGTATAAGAAAGGACATCTGTGTGGGAAAGTCCAGCTGAAGCAATATTAGGACTGCTCCCCATAGCTGTGACTCGACCACCATACACAGCTCGATTTGTAGCCCTTCCAAGAGTCATTGTGCCCTTTGGGAAAGTAGTAGAAGCTACACCTTCATGGTCACTCAGATACATTGGTCCAGATGTTGCATAGGCTGCATTAAGGGACTGGATGTTCTCCATTGAAAGCGTCTTACCTGTTCCTCCTCCTCCTCCACTATTTGTTCGCCTGTGGCCCAGGCGAGGTGATCTTGGCAAACGAGGAGACCTGGAGGGGCTTCCTTCTAAGTTGCTGATTGTTCTTGCACTTCCATACATTTTTCTTCTACTTTGAGGTACTATGTAATAAGAAATTAAGTAACACTAAAGTTGAATATCAAATCTATAATTCCAGCAAGAAATAATGGCAGTTTCACTGCATTCTTCCCATAGGCAAAAATTTATTTTTCCTTCAAATTCAAAAAAACCTAGGAGAGAGAAAAAAAAATATATATTTTATATATATATAAAAAATTCTTTCCCTTCATCTTAGAAAACACATTTACAGAAAATAAACTGGCTTACATTGGAAGGAAGTCTTACMGTAATTACTTTAAAAACTATTGCACTTATATTCTGTTCTATATTTAGGATGACTGGTTTAAAAAAACATTTTAGGATTTATTTCATTCAGAGAAAAGACTGAACATTTCTTTCCTACTAAAATATATCTTAACACTTTGACTCAGCCAAACAAGCTTAATAACCACATGGGTCCACAAAATACATTTTAGTCAATACATGCGAAAAGATTTAAATGACTGAACACATGGAATTATATAAAGAAAAACAAATTGTTATTGTCTACATTGAGACTTACCTAAAACAAGAAATTATATTTTCAAAATACAGAGTGAAAGTAGTAATCCATCGGCTCTCTTTCCTCATCCCTCTAATCACTAAGAGCATTGGAACTAATGCTTGAAGTAATAAAGAGGTTTTTGGATAATAAAAAGGAGTGAGGAAACAAATTGTTTTAGCTCCACAGACAATTCTCTCTTGGCAAAATAWTTTTTTTTTCCCAACTGACACCTCTTTATCCCATGCAAATAATACCCCGAAAGGCTTACAGGAATTAAGAATTGCTTCGTATATGCTAGGTTTTCAGCAAGATTAACAGCCAGCATATTCTAAAGCATCTGTTTAATTTTAATTATTAATGTGCATCTGAACTAGCTGAGATGTTTTCACTTATTCAACTTGTTTCAGCTACTACTACGAATCAGTAGCCGTTCACATGAATTTTCACCTCTTTCCCAAGAGGTCCATCAAGATCAATGAGTTGCAAAGGTAGAAGACACTGCTACGCCAACATAAGTCTATTTCATTTTATTCCAAACATATTGTCTTAAAAAATGATTTTAACATATTAGCCTACACAGAAAGAAAGACCAAAAATAAGTACTGTGGGAAAAGATTTGACTTTTCTACTGATCTGAATTCTCATTTTCTTTGAAATATCACCAAAAAGAAGCACTACCCAGTTCGTTTAGAGATCTCCCTATGCATTTCCCAGCTTTCTCTTGATCACTGAGTCCTCTCAAAAAGAAATTATAATCACCTTATAACTTCCAGTAAGCCTTGCCCAGTTGTCAGGACTTTTCATCATTGCTAAGTAAGCTTATCCAAAAACTACTACTCGCTTTGCAAAAATGCATTAAAGCAATGTCATACTGAAAATAAAGTCACAAACGAATGAGCAGGTGTACTACAAAAATTATTTATCATAATATTTTCCAAGTGAATCTGAAGTTTAAAAAAATAATTAAATGAAAAACACAAGCACTATTTATCCCAGACATCCTACAGTATAAATTAAAATGAAAACAAATGCATCATGGATGGATAAAAATATAATAAACACCATATGAGATAGAGATGGGAGAGCATATGTTGTCTTTGAAAGTGATACAGTGGCTGGTTGCTTCACCCTCACCAAGGGTCAAAAGCCCACTCTTTTTTTGCTAGTCATCCCCCAAAGGTCTGCAAGACTCATGTTAATAATTAAATAAACAAACAAATGTAAGACCAAACAGACAGACAATTGCTATGGCAGGGAGCTACATTTTGCCCAGTAGAGCCACCTCAGCCCTTCCAACCTCCTCTTTGTAAACAAGAAAAGTACCTAATAAACCACTGCAGYGGTACTGAAAGAAGAGGAGAGTTATCTTCGTTCAAGCCAGCTCTGTATCCCTGCCTCACAGTGGAGGGGAAAGTAACTCAACACCAATTAGAAAAATCAAAGCRCTTGATCTCAAAGCTGGAGTGAGGAAGATCGTATCAACTTTTAGTTTCAGGAACAAAGCACATTCACATAGGTATCCACCACCTGAGTAAGAATAAAATAGGAACTACATAAAGACAGCAGCAGTTAATTCGCTTCCAAACCTGTTTAAATATACATTCTGCAGGACTGAAACATTCTTTCAGTCAKCAGCACTACCTTTCCAAATCATTACTCTGGTTATTTTATCAAGTCAGTATTTTAACCATTTGCTCTCTTTTTCGAAACAATCAAACAAATCAATTGAAAAACAAATTCTGAGAGAACAACKGCAGCATAGCCCACATCTCACATTCTCTTTCACGAGTGAAACCTTAYCTCCTTCTTGCACTGGCAATTTACCTGATGAGAAAATAAACTGTCTATTTCAAGGCATAATACCAAATGAAACCACGGCCAAAAAACAGACAAGAAACATCTCAGTTCTCAACCTGAATATCCACCCTGCTTGAAGGGTACTTGGAGGTACAACAATTTCTCCCTGAAACAATGCGAGCTGTGAAGTGAGAGCTCAGGGACCGCCTATATCCCGTTAATTCTTCTGCAGAAGGGATATCACTCTCCTGGCTCGTAGTGCAGAAAACCACCCTCATAAACTGCAGGAGAAACAGTGGGCAAAAACCCCGAGGACGCCGGGACAAACATTATTGTCTCACGGGAAGTGAGAGCATACAGACCATATAGATCTTTTTTCCTTCTTTTTATTCTTTCTCCCTCTCCAAGAAAAACAAAATAGCTAACTCATTTTGATGTCTTTTAAGACTGTTTTATAGGCAATTTCCAAAAAAAATAGCTCTAGGAGAAAGGTTTCCAAAAGCACTGTAGGAGGACAGAAARGGAAGCATCACACACCTGTGCTGGAGAGGGAAACCTTGACACAGTGACCCAGGAATTGCATTCTAGGCAACTAGAGAAACTGCAAATAAGCTCACTCCTYGCAAAAAGGCACCAGTTAAGGGGACAGGCACCACTCACCACTACACATCCCATGAATGCAAAAACAGAAGCTAAAAAGTCACCTCTCTCCTCCTTCACACACAGGGAAACCAACAACCCTGTAAAGGCACCGCTCACCTGGGCAAGGCAGTGAGTGGGCTATAAAAACCTCTGCTCCTCTCTAGGCTACGTGACGAAAACAGCGGCCAGCGACAGCAGAAGAGCGAAGTTGGGAAACTGTCTGAGCCGGTAGGCCAGAAGGGGTGGAAAAAGGGGGCAAACGAGCGACCTTTGAGGGGGAAGGAGCGACCGTTACCGCCCGCGGGCGACCGTTGGAGCGCGCGAAGCGGGGCGGGCCGGGCGCTGTGAGGGGAGGGCAGAGGCGGGCGGCGCCTCCTCGCCCTGCAGCGGGGTAGCGGGAGCTGCTCTTCCACCGTACACCGCGGTGAGGGCGGAGGAAAGGCTAAGCCCCAAGCCGCTGAGGTGGCGGCGGAGGAGGCAGCGGCAGCGCCGCCACTGCACCTTCCCTAAGGTGGCGAGGAGGGGAGGTAAGTGCGGGAGGAGCCTTCCCGTCCCCCGCTCCGGCGCGGGGAAACGAAGCCGCTTGGCAGAGGAGGGCAGCTGCCTCCCTGCCCCGCCCTTCGCGCAGGGCGGGCCGGGGCCGGGCCTGGTGTCGGTGGCGCTGCCGGGAAGGGAGTGGGGCAGGTAGACGAGGCGGCCGCCCAGGGCGCGCACCCGGGGGATGCGGGCACGCGGATGGCAACGGCAAAGGAAAGGAAAAATCCCAAACAAGCGAACGGTARAGTGAGGCCACTGATTTAAAAAGCCAAGCAGAAAACTAACCCTGACAAGTGGGATTTGCCCTCCCCTTGGCTGCGCGTATTGGCCGCGCTTATTCGCAGTGAGCTTGTGTCTACAACGCAAGTGGTCGGTTGGTTTGTCCGTCAACAGGGAAATATCAGTTCGCCGCTAAGGGAATAGATTCCCATCCATCCATCACTAGGCTTAGTAGGTAGCCGCCTAGAAATCAATCACACACTAATACTACTAATAAAAAAGCAACCCTGCCCCATCACGTTACTATTCTAGTGCTTCCAGCAATATATATATATATGTTTGATGATTATGTGCACAGATTTTGTTATATGCATCACTCTTGTGCTACCTCAAATGATCTTCAAAACCCACATGCATACACACACAGAGGATCATAAATGAGCAAGCCCAGTAAGTATTCATTAATTACATAACTGCAAAATAATATCCTGTTAGTTTCTGATTCCCCTTCACCAGATACCAAAAAACACCCAGAAATCTCTTCCTCCCTACACACACACACACACACACACACAATTTTTAAAAATAACATATGTTACCCAGTATTTAGCTATAAATCGGGAATTTGCAAAGCTCATAAATTCTATTCTAGAAAACTTTAAAAACAACAATATTTTTAAACACTGGGCACAAAAAATGAGAACCCTATGGCTGCTTCTAGGAGAAATTGCAAGAAAGGTGTCTGGCTGATGATTCAGTAGGGAGAGGCACTGTTACCAGAATAAGATGTGCACTTGGTCCCATTTATTGCGTTATATGCACAAAGCAATGCAAATAAAAAAAGCCGCTTCTGCAACCTCATCTCCAGTTTCAGCTGCCAGGCAGTCGCARAAGGCAGTATATAACAATTCCCTCAGCCGCCGATGGTTTACCGTGCTATGGCCATATTCTCGCGCAGGCTTCTCACCTTTCAAATCATCGCATCCCGTGTGCTCGTCCTCACGGGGATTTCAGAGCGCCGCGTCCCGCTGACATCCCCTGCGCGCAGGGCGGCGGCGGCCGCGGCGGGGACACGCCGCGGGCGGGGGCGGCTCGCGCGGAGGCTCCGCTCCCTCGGCGCGCTGCCCCTCGGCGCGGCTCCCTCCTCGCTCAGCCCGGGCTGCCGGTGCCTGACTCAACATTCCCAGCATTCCCGAGGAGCCGGGATCGCGGGCCGCCGCCGGGGGCAGCAGCGAGCGCGCGGGCCAGGGCCGCCGCGCACGTAGCGCGAGCGCAGTGCCCGCAGCATCTCCGCGCTCCGCAGGGGTGCCCTCCGCGCCGGGCAGCCCCCGACGGGAGAGCGCGTTACTGAGCGCGCGGCGGCCTAGAAACACCCCCGTGCGCGCGCGGAGCCGCCCGGGCYGAATGGCCTTCCCGCGGCCAATGCCACAAACGCGCAAGCCCAGGCGCTGAAGAGCATGGTAGCTGAAACGGCTTGCTCTGGGGGCCTGTGTGCACAGGGGAGAAAAAGAAATCTAAACCTGTATTCTGGCCTGTTTAGGTAATTAAGAAGGCATCCAGATTCACTTATTGATTAAAAAAAAATAGGCARAAGAAAAAGCAGAAGATTAGCTGCTATATGAAGCCTGCAAGTCTTTCTCATCAGAAAACTGCAAATTACATTATAAATTACACCCAAGGCTTTGTTTACTTAAACTTGCTATTAAGAGAGAAACTTTTCTAAAAATATGGTTGATTTCTCAAGGAAGTCATTTTTTGCTCTTCCATTTTTCTCTCCCCTCAATGTTGTATTTTCTATGGCTTTAATTGCTGCTGATAACAAAGTGTTGTAACTCAACAACCTGAGTCCATAGCTTCAAGGCAACTTCATATCTTACCCTCTTCAGCTTTTCACAAATACATTATATCTGCCTTTCTGAATGTCATTGTTCTGACACTGCTTTTCATACCCATAGTTTTCTTATTGTTAATCTGCATATTGCTCTTGCTTGTGCATGCATGCACCTATGCATACCACTATTGAGAATCACTGATTAGGACAGTTTTTATGGATTTTTCTATCAAAAAATCACATCAGATTGAACTGATTTCAAACAAACATGTTTAAAAATAACTGTAGCTTTGTTGTATTCAGTGGCAATTGAAAGCACTTGTTGTTGCAAATACAAGTTCGTAGATGCACCTATTAAAAACAACAATTAGAATCTAAATCACAGTCGGAAAATAACGGAGTTTAATTTCCCTAGGAAAAGTATATACTCTTACTGTATCTATCTAGGTACCTCAACTATATTACAATATGGGGCATATATTTTTTGCTCCATTGAAAGTAATGGGACAAACTGATCAGAATGCAAATTTTAGTTGCTTCTCAAATCTGTATTTTTCTTGAAGAGATTCCTGTTAAAATAGTTACAAAGCCATGGAAATGACAGGCGGAGAAGAATAGTTACTGGAGACACTTGACAAGAAGGAACATGGTTTTGTATACAAATAATTCACTTGATGTAAAAGGCAAACAGGAAGTACTTTTTTACTGCACTTCAAGAGCTGGCAAGTCTGCATTTGTAGGAAAATGGATGGATACTATAAAATATGGGTCACCTAACAATGCCTCAGAGCACAGGAAATGTCAGCTTTCAAAAGTTTAATGTTTAATTTGGATTCAGTGTACAAAAACAATATCTTAGAGAGCTGTCTCAGTATTGCTAATACCCCTTCTGTCTCTACTGTTAATGATGTTAAAGGTGGTGCCAGCTGCTGTCATATTTTTTTAAACAACTTATCACAGTGTCTACCTTGTATAGATGAGACAGGAAATTAAGGTTCTGTTTCATCTTTTTGTGACTCATTCACTGGCAAAGGCTATTTGGCTTGCAGTAGCCTCAAAAAACCAGGTATCATTCTGACAAAAGACCAGTAGGCAGATATAGAATCCCCTTTTCAAGGAATAATCACTGTGGGAAGACGCCACAGATCTACCATTAGATTGCAACAATATTGCGATGAATTAGGCTCACTAGAATTCAATTGAGTTTGTGGAACTAATCAAACACCATCTTAGAGCAGGAGACTACAGGGGGATTGTTGGTATTGTTAATGACAAAGAAAATATTTGACCCATTATGAACAAGATCATTTGGTATAGAGCTTTGAAAAAAAAAAGGGGGGGGAATATATATACACATACACAGACACATACACACAAAGAGTTCTTAGAAGAAATGCGCAATTGAAGTAAATGGAATAATCAGAATTTTACAGATTGTCTATTTAGTGTATTTGTAGACACAATATATATTAAAAAAAAAAATCTCATAGCTACATGGCCCAAACCCTTGAGTAATACTTGTTATTTATGTTCAAGACAGTACCAGAATCCCAATCCAAGGGCAGGGTAATAACAGTAGTAGGTACTTGAGAAGACCAACTTCTTTGCAAATCATGAAAGTTCTTATTTCAGGATAATCACAGGACCATTTGTGTTATTACATGTGGTGTGATGCAGGTGGGTGCCATTAAGCCTAAAAAGAAGAAAATCAGATCATGTGAGTAAACTGGCACTTTTTTAATGTAAAGTGTTCTGATATACAATTAATAGTCTTCATTTTTTGTCTTTTTAGAAGGAAGCTGTCTTCATAAAATTTAATCAAGTATTTATAATATACATGTCATGAGATGGTATATTTATGGTTTACACTTTTCAATAGTTTCTACCTTATAGTCATAAACATACATTTTTAACTAGCATGTAGACGTTTTTACCCTGACAATCTTTGTCTTCAAAATACAGCATATTCTTAATACTTAAAGAGTATATGGAAAAAAATCCATGGAATTACTAACAAAAATCCTTTTGATTTAAATGAGTGTAAGTTAAACCCTAAACAAAGTACAGATGAAATAAAAACTTTAAAGTCTGATGTTATTTTCCTCAACCTATACTATACAGATTTCAGAAATAGGAAACTGTAAAACATATATATTTTCTTATAGTTTTTTTCTGTTTAGTTTCTCTAAATATGAGGAATTCAAACTAACATTAGAAAACACACATATTATCCTCAGTTCCTGTGTTTCCTGGTAGCCTTCCCAGTTCTTCCTACCTGTGGTACAGTAGCAGCTTCCAGCTCCTTTTCATATTTGGGTGCAGATGTATGCTGTTTAGAACTTTATTTTAAAACAGAAATACAAGCAAATAATTGGGAGCAAACAACCACAGGTGTGCACTTCAAAACCTGAGAAAAATGCATTTTAACTTTATTCCCTTGAATCTGGTGCCAATGTTTTTATCTGTACCTCTCTAGTGGCTGAGATGCTCTCAGCTTTCATTTTCTGTTACAGATGCCAACTCAGGAGCAGTCTACTTTTTAAATAAATATTAAATGTAGAAAGTGACCTGGAAAAATAACTCTACCATTATATAAATACACATAAAAAAMCCCAAATGCTTTCTCCCCCTTCAAAATATGTCATGAATGAAACAACATAAGGTATGAAAATACTAGAAGCATGGGACCTTTTAAGGAGAAATATGAGAGATGAACATTATAATGCACAAAATCAAAARTCCGTAAGATAATACTAAATTAGAATATTACTAAGAAATGTTATCTTGTTTACATTGTATTTCAGTGAAAAGTAAAATAAACRTGAAGAAAACCTGTCTGACAAAATTGAACTGTTTACTGTATATTGCTTTCACAAGCACTTCTAAGGTAATAGTAACTGTCCAGTAGAACTCTCCATCATACTATACTACTGAGATAAATTGCTTTAATCATTTTCAAAGAACAGGATTTAAGAGATGCATTTCTTTTGTGGAAAAGAACATACATTGTGATGGATGTTGGTCCTCTACATTCATTTTAATAGCTGCTTCCCAGCAAAGCTGAAATCAGCAAGCAACCTTCATAGTGAGTACTTTTCAACTGAGAAGATCTATCAAGAAGAATATGAATGGAATTGTGCAAGAAAGAGGAGGAGGAGGAGGAATATACTGAAGAAAAAAGAAAATCTACATGATTAACATTGAAACTTACAAAATAGATGTGGTGATAAAACATGGGGTATGTGAGCTTCTTCTCAGTTCTCATGTGTTCATACTTTCATTGTTGCAAATACATGAAAAATAGCCAATTATCATACAGTGAAAATATCCAGTTTATAGAACTCTTTCTGCTGCTACATTCCAATATGTAGATACTAATAGGCTTCTCTATCAGCTCTACAGTATTGTCAGAGACCTAAAAATTTTTCCTACAAAATTCAAATTCAGGTATCCACTAACATCATCTAGTGAATCTAATTTAAAAAAAAAGCTAGATTTAATATTTTAAGATATAAAATTTTATCAATGGTGCTTTTATTTAAAACTGGCTGCATATGTTTTATGGGAGCACAGTATTAACTGCAGTACAATATCACACCCATCATGTGCAGTGACTGGTGTTTCTAACCAGTGCGGACTAGTGAACTCTTATGCTCTAGTTCATATTTTTATGTCAGTTTAAATCCAACTGACATTTTAGTAAGCTTTTAAGTGCATACCTTATTTCTAGAAATTAGGCCTTGATATGAAAACTTCTACTTAAAAGCCTAATTGTGAGGCACTCATCTGAAGGCTCTCCTCAACACTGAGTTTTGTGAAGTTGAGAAGATCTCTTTTCCTATATGAGATCTCAACCACAGCAACTGTCAGGTAAAAACAAAATCAGGACTGCAGTTCCCTCAAGTACAGTGTCTTTTCTCATCAAAGCTGCAAAACAGTTGACCAGTAAGGGAACATTTTGCTGGAAAGACCTTCTCCTCTGTTTTTAAAGAGCTGGGTACTGATGTGGATAATGCCATTAGCATATTCACATGGTAGAAGGATTTGAACAGGAACTGAACTGCTTAAACTTATTAGAGCTAGAAGCTTGATCCCCAAGAGTAGTCTCAAAATGGAAGTCAAATTCCCATTGTCAGTAGCTCCTGTTAGGTCAAATAAGATAAAATAAACTGAAAAGTGCTTGGATGAGCACTTCAAAACCACAAGTACATACATATATATATATATATATAAAAGGTCATGGAGGATTAGGCTATAAGAAAACCTGCAGATGCTTCACTACTTTAGTACTAGCTATGGATTCTGTTGAGGAACAGCATGTTGAAGAGAAGAGCAAGTCCAATACGGCTGATGATGGATGACCAATCCAGCAAACATTAATGCTCTTTATCAGTTAACAACTGAAATTATATAGAAGGCATGAGGCTTACAAAACTATTGTAGATCTCCAACATTTACAAGAGGAAGACTTGACAGCCCTATATCAGTTATTCTGTATCAACATTTATGCTGAAGGGTGTTAATAAAATTACTGTTTTGAGACAGTTACATTTTATGTCTATTTTATGATATTTTATAGGATTATACAAAGTACAATGTCATGGGGAGTTAGGTTTTATTTATTTAATACATTGCTTTAGCCAATTTACAAGATGTTTTTACAGGTGCGTTTATGTAGCTGGTAGTATTCCTCACTCCTCCTTCATATTTTTGCATGCAAACATCAAAAATTACCCTGAAACAAGTCTTTTTAATCTTCAGTTTTATTACAAAGTGGCAGAAGTGTTAAGCTTTGGGTTTTTGGGGGTTGTTTTGGGGTTTTTTTTTGTTTTTTTTTGGTTTTTTTTTNTTTTTTTTTTGAATTCTCTGAGCTATGCTTGAGTCTATAACTAAAACGCAAACATTTGTCTTTCTTTCACGATTTAGAATTCTAGCTAGGGAATATTTTATGCCATTCCGACACTATGGTCTCACATACAACCTAGGGCCAGATTTTAGGGAATCCTATATTTCTGTAATTGGACAGTTGTCATATGCTCCATAGTTTTCATTGAAGTATATCTTAATATCATTGTCTAATTTTCATATTATTCTACTGGTAACTTTTACAAAAGGATGTTTTGCACTAAACAGCACTATATTTCATGCTTGTGATTTAGATTCATGTCAGTGCTGTAATGTGAGAAATCTAATGGCTCATGCCATTCTCAATACTTCATCTATGTTCTGTTTTTTCAGAACTTAAGGATAATGAGATTAGGTTTGAAAGATTAGGTTTTATGTCGCTATAATTATCAGTATTTCTATGATGATCATCTATTACTCTGACTTATGGATTAACAGGACTTCTGCATTTGGATAAAATCTGGCCATTCTTTGAGGATGTAAGTAGGCAAAGCCACTTGAAGTCATCTCACCATTTCTGGAATTAAAGGGATAATGGTCATTTTACCTTTAATTTCTCATTTAGAACAGATAYACTATCACATTTAATTATCTCTCTCTGGTATTCAGAGCAAATGGCTTAGAATAGTCTGGATTCATACTACATCCTCGCCTACATCCCAAAATAGTCACATGTAAATTGTCTAATGGGAACATACTGTAGCCTATGATAACTTCCAGGTCCAGGACAAAACATGAACAATTAAAAAAAAAAAAAAAAAAAATTTTTAAAAAAAAAAAAAGTTGCAGTGCCAAGAGGTCTGTCCTGACTTTTTAATTTACCAATATAAATGCAACTAAAGGTGAAATTCTTTCTTACTATCTCATTGATTCTGAAGACATTTTTTTCCCTCTTTTCCAGAAGTATTAAATGGGAACATCCTTCTCTGTACCTAACATGTTGCTTAAAATATATATATATATATATAAAAGAATATATATATATAGCCTACTTCAGTATTGAGAGTTCATATGAAGCACCATCCCTGGCAACTTAGATACAGTGATCAAACTCAGCGTTACCTTTTTTGCATTGTTCTTTTCTCACTGTTACATCCTCTACCACTAGTATATTTGTTGATTATCTTTCTTACAATGAGTAATTTGTGACTTCAGAAACTGGGATGTAACAATGTGTTGTAACAGAAGGGCTTTTAAAATGTGTATCACAGTAAATGGAGATCTACAGTAAATTGGACTTGCTGTGAGTTTTATCTATTAAGTTATCTATTAAAATGATGTAATATGATCATACTTTGTTTACAGAACTGCTAGGTTATTGTTGAGATGATTTTACAGCAGATTATTGTGACACATACTACAGTGAAGCTCACACAACAATGTAACCTGGAGAGACAAATCACTGCATTTCTTTGCTTAAGCATGGACTTGAGTTAACCAGTGCCTGGCAGTATCATCACATTGATTTGTTAAGAGTTTTGTGCAACTAATATTATATACTCATAGTGCAAACAACAGATGAATGTTACAATTTGTACTGGAGAGTGAAAAAAAAGGAGACTTGTAAAATAAAGAAGGAGAAATAATTTCTAATACTCAGCTGGGTATTATATAAAATTTCCCTACAAATAGCTTAAAAAAAAAAAGGTTGTTAAAGTACAAGAATTTCTCATCGTCAGTCTGGCACATCTATTTCTAGTAGATTGCAGATCTAAGCATATGCATTTTGCAAGCCTAAATATGCCTGAGGTGTGACTGTGCAATGAGGGAGAAGGTGGATCTCATAACTTAATTATTTCAGATTCAAGTAATTTTCCTTCTTAGCTATTACTTAATAAAACATCATTTAGAGGGAAAAAAAAAAATTACATTTGTATGATGCCAGCTAATCTCCCATGTCCATTTTGTGGACATTCTAATTGTTTAATTGACTCTGCTGGGGAAGTATATTAAAATCAAGGGAAAAAGGGAAAAAATGAAAAATCAAAACTTAAAGCTTTGTGGAAATCACTATTAATTTCAATTGTTTCAGATGAATTCTGGTTATGTACTAAATACACCAAAGTAATATAATTTTTTAATTGTTTTTTCATTTTTAGCACATGGACTTCAGCTTAGGAAGAAAAATTATTCTAAATTACTGGAAAATGACAGAAACCTTAATAAATAAGCAAAAATGAAGCTTGTAAACAGCTGTTGTTTTATCCTTCCCTCACCTGTAAGGATGAAAAAACATGTAAGCTTCTGTCACTCCATTAGCATTCAGTGGCACAGTATTTCCTTGGCAGATGTGAAAAAAAAATAAGCAGGAGAAAAGCATCATATATGCTGAATGGCTTGTATCTGTTAGAAAATAAAGAAAAACGTATAGAAGTGCTGAGGAGCAGATTTAGAACTTCCAGACAAATCCTGGGTCAAAAAAAACAGAAGTACGAACATAAATTCTGTAGTGATATTACTGGACAGATGAGGAAATATCTTTGCAAAATTTTACAAAATTATCATCCACAGAGAAGGTAAGAGAAAAGCAATGGAAGCTCACAACTTAATTTTCGATATGCTAAAACTGCTTTTGCTCCTTCAGAATGCAAAATACTGCACTTAGAAGTAAATCCATATTAAATATTCACTCAAATATGTTCAAATTTAACATATTGGGATACAGGAGTAGTTTGCATTGCAGTATTAGATTTATTCTGGAAACTTCAGGGCAATTAGAAAACAACTATGTATAGCAAAAGGCAGACAGGCAAACTGTATATTATAGCAGTGGCAACTACTGTGAAAGAAGGTTAAAAACATTCATCACTTATGTGTAGCTCAATTGGAAAGATTCTTACAAGCCATGAAAAATAGAGAACACAATTTTTTGATCTCTGAGCAGACCAGTACACCAGTATTGAGCACAGTACATTACCATTTCTAATATGTATAAAGGAGCAACAGTGATACTAAAATAAAAGAGGAGGCAATAATTAAAATAAATATTTTCAATAACATTTTTCTGGTCCTTATCTATATATAGTTTGGATTTTACAATAAATATTTTTATTTATATATATTATTTATATATTTTATAAAGAAGTATTTTTACAAGAAAAATTAATGCTATAATTAGATATGAAGTATTATATTAAGTATACGAAGTGATATATGAAGTATTGTATTAAAGTAAATGGGAATTTATTGATCTATATAAGATGAGGTTCTGGCCTACTGAGGTTTGATTGAGGAAAAAATGTTAGTATGTAGTTTTAGCACAGTATAGTGTACCCTGTATAGTTTATTTTTTAGCTAAAAAAATAAGGAATTTGCTTGCTTGCCTTTTTTTTTTTCTTTTTTTTGAAAGAGAGAAAATTATTGTTTTCTAAAATACCTTGGAAACCAAAGTTTGATCTGTCATTTTCTTTCTGCTTTAAAATGAACATGAAAGACTGCATTCATACAAATAAATGCAGCAGAAGACAGGGTCATTTTAGTTTCATAACTCTGCAGTTTGCTTGAATGTATTAACATTTTTGAAGTAGTTTTTGTAGTTTTGTCATGTTCAGACAAATGATCAAGAAATGATATAATATTTGACCCAGTATATTTTACTGGTTCACTCTGTGCCTCTGAAGTGAATGGGAATTTTACAGATCACCCTAGAAAACTATTTCTTAGCTGGTGATTCTGTATCACGTTTCCTATGTTAAGACGAAATCTTAACTGCCCCTTCTGACAGCGCCTGTGGACTCACAGATTTAGATGACAGCCTCGTGACCCTTTTTAGCACTTGTAGCATGTTTGTATGTATGGTAAAGAGTCCAGTTCATGCTGGTATTTGCTAGCATGTGCTTTTTCCCCACCCCACCCCCTCCATCCAGAAGCCTATTTCTGTTACCTGTACTTTATAAATTTCACCAGATTTTCTCCCAGGCGACAGCAAGTCTACTTTGGATACTAAGAATTTTAAGAGAGCTCTCCTTCCTTTTAGACACTCAAATATGGAGGAGATTTTTGAAAGCAGCAATGATATTGAGCTTTTCTGAAAGTGTGGGTCTAGCTGTAAAAAACTCCAATCCTTCTGATGGGTTTCTGTAAACTGTGGTCAGGTAACACTCTAGACCTAGTGACATTTAACACTAGAATTTGGCTATGAGTTATCTTTAATACTGGAGTGCGACTATCTAGACAAAAAGAGCTTAACTGTCTAAATGATCTTTGGTGTTTCATAAAGATTTTCAGTTCTTCATAAGCTTTTTTTCAATATATTGAGTGATCAAATACTGTAATTGAAGTCTGTAATTAAATCCATATGCTACATGAAAGCACTTCGTAAAAGYAGATTATGATGCACACATGACATTAAGGACTTCCTTGAATCCAGTTCCAAATTTCCTTTCAGAAGTCATAAGTATAACGTTAAGTGTTATGTGTTAACTAAAATACATTCTAATTAGAACACTTTCTAATATTCCACTGACCCTCAATTTAGACAAAACTGGTTTTATAAAAAAAAAAAAAGCTTTTATAAGACAGATCTTAACCTCTAGATAAAAATCCATCCTAAGTGTTCCATATATTGGGAAATTACAGGATGATGCATCATAATGAAAAGAAAAAAGTTGCTTTCCTCTCACTATCTTCATTGTATATTCTCCCTATATTCTTCCCATATAGAAGAAAGCAATTTATTGAAATTACTTCACCTAGCGAGTGAAATGGCTCTTTACTTCTGTGTTCTTGTTACAGAGCAGAGATTATGGTGATCCACGCAGTACTATAAGGAATAGAAGAAAGAAGATCAGGCTTAAAAAGGATTTAGGCTGGCAAGACAGCAGGTACTCAGGAGTGTAAGGTAAGCCTAGGTTGTTTGCACATAACACATGAAACCTTACAGCCTCTACTACTGGCTGTTTAGCACACTTCCTATGGAACTTTCCAATCATACACTTACTCTTAAAATGGATAAGAGAAAACGTTTGCTAGCAGATGTTCTGTTTACATGCTGTCTCTCTCAGACCTCTTACCTGCAATGAATTTTTGTCGAGTTCTCTGTGACTCGATGATGTCCAAAGGCTATTAATCTTCCTTTGGGTCCTTCTCAAATCTCCCATCTCATTACACAGTAAGTCACTTGGGTTGCACAGTAGTACAGTTGTTTTTCATTTCATTCTTTGTTCTAGAGTGGACATTTTGTTTTACTACTTGAGAAGCTGCGGGTTGTTGATTTTTCATAGTCTTCCTCCTCCTCATAGTTTGTTTGATAAATACAACACAGCAACTGAATGATTTTACCTGCCAGTTACCTCCTGTTGTGGTAAAGCCAGCAGGAGTATAAAAGCACAGAAGACTGCCTTTTAAAAGAGAGAGAAAAAAAAAAAAAAAGTTATTTTCTTAAATATTGAGAAATTATTCTCTTAAGATAATACTTGCAATCAGCACCCAGCATGTGTAACAGCCACGTTCTGGAGGGGAAAATTGGCTGCTTCAGAGAGTTCAGCATAAAACAGACGGTCGGGGTACTGCAGTTCTCCTACACTAAGTTATTAAAAGACAAATCCTGTATGGAACCAAAGCTCAAACTGAGCTGTTCCAAAATCACATACAGAACAGAAAATAGTTAAAATCTGCATGTTGCTATTTAAGATTTAAGCTCTGATCTGCAAACCAATCTGTATTAATTTGCATGTATATTAGAGTACATGTATTTTAGAGATGTATCCTAGAAATGCTTTCTTTGCAGATCAGCTTGCAAAGTGGAACACTTTCAGATGCATAGAAATRAGTAAGATGCATATAAGCAGAATCAACTAAACTAAAGAGGAGGAAATGAATTTAAGGATGGGGTAAAAGCCAAGATAAAATACTGCACTATTTAAAATTTGTATTTGTACAAGGAAAAAAAACATATTGCAATGGAATTATGGCAGTGCTTACAAAATTGATATTTGAAAAAAGTGAACGGTAGTGAACTTACAATGAAGTACTCTCTATTAGTCCAATTCCAGCAATGGTCAGTTTTTAAGCACAGACATGGTCCATAAACCTAACAATGCTGGCATTCAGTTTTAAATTGTACAGCAGTATCTCTGGGTTTGGTCTTTATTTCTTTGCAACCCAAGGTGCAGTCAATCCCCAAGACTGCACTTTTCCTGTGCTCAAAAACTAGAACTTCACCCATGTAACTGTTCATAGCACCTACATAAATACTGTACAGTGCTATCTGTTATTGAAGAAACATAAATGGATGACTCAGTCATTTTAAATTCTGATTTTCTCTACATTTTTATCCCTTTAAGACATTCACGTGGTACTCAGAGGGGAGCTTTCTGCAATTTAAAATTATCTGAAACATTTCAGTTTTTATATGCTGTTACATATTTTTGTTATGCAAAAATGCAAAGTGAATCTCAAACATTCACTTTTTGGAAAGCATTATTTTTGGTAGAAGTCATTTAATGTGTTGAATACAGGTTGTCAGTGGGGGGAACCTGCCTCACGTACAGTCCATCATATGCCACTCAGATGAGTGGTAAGGCTGAAGCTTGCTTGTTTTGTCATAATAACATTAATACACATTTAGAAATAAAGATTATGCTCTGGAATTAATATGACAGTTCTGTGACTGGTCTATAAATGCTCAAATGAAGTGAGAAGTACAATAACACTTCATTTAGTAAGTAAAAATTGCATTTTTTAAAAAAAGTGAAACTCTTTTAAAATAATAATAACCCTTACCATGCCAGTGAAGAGGAACATATTCATTCATTCCTAAGTAAATACACTAAAAAAATTAATTTTCTTCCTGAAATTATAGTCTCTTTTTCCCAATAGACAAATATTTTTTTTGAAATGTTCCTAACATATTCTTCTGTCATTACTCCTTTCACAAATTCAGTAACCATGCTTCTGAGCTATTTTTAAATTTCCTGGTTTACTTATTTACATTTCCAGTCTGGTTTTGAGTCATTTGAGTAGGTATATGCTGATATTAAATGCATTATCTTTCTAGGAAAAAGGACAAAATCTAATCTAGAAGGGCTGTCAAAAAGCTCATATATATTATATAAAATACACTATTACAAAATAACAGCTTGTAATTTAAACAGTTGCTTAATTTAAATGGAAATTCCTCACATATATGGGAGGGAAAAAAACCCATTGTTTTTATCTGACCTCTGTGATAATATTTAAGATGGTGTTGAATAAAAAAATGCAATGGAGAATTCTTAAACATAATTTCCCCGTGTTTCTTCCTTTTGTATATATCTAGATTGTAACAAATGAAGACTCATCAAAACCTTTAGAGCTTGTATATACAATAGCAACTAGACATTTGGTTTCATCATTTGAGGAAAAAAAAATTCTATTTATTGATTAGCCTGAGTCTTATATTTTAGACAGCGTTGTCATTCTGTTTGCCTACATACCAATTGTTTCTAGCCACTCCATTATATGATCTGATTTTATTCAGAAGCTGAGTATCCTCAGGACAGCAGAGGGCAATAGCGGTTATTTCTAAGGTGCAACATGATAAACAATTGAACCTCTCCAACACCCAAAAATGGCCTCCTGCTTGCAGGACAGCTCCTCTTGCTAAGTGATTATTTCGGTAGGTCTCAGAGTTTCAGTCACATTCAGTATATTGGTTGGCTGTGTTGTAAATACAAACAGTGCCACAAATCCAGAACACTTTCCACCTAAACAGGAATAAAATATGACAGATGGGTGTAGAACACAGATGGAAAGAGGGCGTAGAAAGACTTTATTGCCACAGTCCATACCATGCTTGTTACAAAGATAAAATAGCTCAATTTCTGCAGCAACCAATACAGTATTTATTAAGCCAGAGGAAACTCAAGTAAATCAGTTGCTCAGCAACTTTTATCCTGCTGGCAGAACTATACCTTGCCCATATTCTGGTATGTTTGGTTTTACTTTTCACCTGTGCCAATCAATTCTAAGGGTCTAAGTGGCTTTCTCTTATTTTCATTCATTAAACCATGATTCAAATGTGTAAGCATCTTACAATCTCCATGAATATGGCCTTAAGGGTTTAGTTTAATTCCATGGTGATCTTATTTGTCTTCTTCAAACTTTGCAAGTATCTCATGTTGGTTAAGATTTTTACTTGTCTAAACTGCTAATATCTTTAGCATTAAAGAAGAAAAAGCAATTCAGACTAGCAAGGGGTTTTTTGTTTATTTTTAGGAAATATCGAATGGAAGTAGAAAATGTAAGTGTGTAGTAGGTGTTAACCTCTTCTAAGCAGTACCTATCAAGGGTTATACATGGGGGTTAGGAAGCCCCCCACCAATAGCCTCTGCATAAAACTTCAGTCTCATGCTGACAGAGCTAGTTCCACAAACAAACATGTAGGCTTCCCTTGTGCTATTATTTTCATTATTTTGCCTCCTCTCCAAACTGAATCAAAAGATACATTTATCTTGATAAAATGAAGAAAGTAAGTCTTACCATTTTTCAAAAGTCATACCACAAAAAAAAAAAGCCACATAGCCATAGATAAGCGATGAAGTGAAACTGCATTTTTCTGGGCTACTGGAAACTGGAGTAATATATATTCTGTGAAACTGAGATGGCACTTAGGAAATAATAATCTAACATATTTGAACAAAAATCCTATCAAACGGTTTAATAACTGCCCTACTTTGTAAATGGAAAACTAAAGCAGAGAGGGAAAAGGTTACTTCTCTGCTATGCTGGAATAGCAATGAGTGTGTTTCAGCTTCTGGCCATATGGCTGTTTTGCAGACCCTCTTTGGACTCTCTATTTGAGCATTTTTGGCAGTGCATTAGTAGCACAACATCCATCTAGCTCTGTATTTTAAATCCCTAAAACCAAGCCAAAAAGCAGACACATACACATATACTCAGCTAAGAATAATCATATAAAATACCAGGGGAAATATTTTTAATCACTATTAGAAACAGAAAGAGTCATTACCACGCAGGTGTTGCAGCCTTTTCCTTAGCATCTTTAGCAATACTACTTAGAATCTTCTATTTCTCTGGCAATGAACCCACTAAAATCAAGTTATTTGCTATTTAGCATGGATAAAGTGGCAGAATTTCATCATACTTACTAAAATGATCCAATAATTTGTGCTTCTGATATTATCATGTATTGTAAAAGCAAACTTTAAAATGCTAGCTATGACACAATATTATAGAAGATCTTTTCAGAAACTTATGGTTTTTGATTACCTGTAGAGATTTGCACAAGTACAAAGCAATGTCCTGTACATACTAGAATGATTGCTGACAGATTTCATTTTTTTCCACAATAAAGCAACAATATCAGATGAAATATTTGCTTTGCTGCAGTAAGAAAAATAATTCCGTAAGAAAAAGGAGACTTGTTTAAGCCACAGTAAGCAGCATAATGATTTGTTTTTCTTGTCATCACAGGTCAGTTGCAGCCAGATAAGTGCATTTGTCTTTGAAGCCTACRATGTTTCTGAAGCTATGACACATTTTTGTCCCCTTTTCTTCATAAAAATCCTTTGTCTGTTCACAAGAAATAGCCTGAATTACTACTGTTCCACTATGCTTCTATTGAAGTTTATCTAATTCAGCATCACCAAGCTCTCAGAACTAACAGGAAAAAAAGATGGTATATACTTATGTTTGTGCATATATATACACACACTTAGGAACACAATCCATATACATTTTTATATATGGGTTTATATGTATATATTATATACACACAAAGCTTTAATGGTAGAAAGAAAGCAGGTGGCAAAGCTTATTCATGCAGTGGGATTTAATCATAAACTATTCAAATATAAGGCAGATTCATGCTGTTTTCCTAATTTTCTGCAAAAATAATTTTTTCCAAATATAATGTATGCTTTTTTCAAAGATTAATAAGAATGAATATTTCTGAAAAATATTCAAGTCCAAACCCAAACTGCATTAAAATGCGAGTTACAATGAAAGAGCTTGGCTCATAAAACTTGACAAAAAGGGATGCTTATATGAAATATTAGAGAAAGCTTTTCACTTACAGAGGCCATAATTTTATTGTTTGTTAAATCTCCATCTATTATGTTGAACTTCCTATGCTTCAGCGATACCCAGGAGCTTGAGAGGTTAAAAGAAAACAGATAAGGATGAAAATGAAACAATTCAATTCTAAAATCCCGTCTAAATTTCTAGGGCATGGGGAAAGGAGAAAAAAAAATGTAACCGCTGGGTTGTAAGGTAAATCAATTTCTGCAGTTATTTATTTTAATCACACCTGAATTTGCTGTTAACTGAATTTGCTGAATTTGCTGTTAACTTTTTAATGCAACATTACGTTGCATCTAGAGTTTCTTTGAATGCTGACCTTAATTACAGGTGTGAAATACTAAAGGAAGGCAAAACTAAATTTTTTATTTTGAAATATTTATGACATGGGAGCAAGCAAATCATTCACCAACACTGTGTAATCTGTAATTTTAACATCATCTTTTTTTAAATGGATAAAAAAAAAACCCCTACATCCCCAACACAATCCTTTGTACAGGTACAGGAACCACCAAATCTAGGACAGTTTCTTGACATGCTACCTGCTCTAGATAATGCAGAAGGTGAGATGTGGAACAATTTAATACTTTCTCCAAAACATCCTTAATGTAATCACGTGTACAGATCAAGAGCAAAGAATAATAAAAAAGACATGCTAAAATGTTGGGAAGAAGACAGATACTGTTAAAGGGAAGGACAAGAGAATATGAAAATGCCTATAGAAATATGGTAGTTTACAGTGTAGAAAGAAGTAGGCAGAGGAGGAAATTTGGTAGAAAATCATCCTCTTTTATCCCTAAATATGAAATGTCTTTATATTCAGTCTGTTATCTACTCAGATTTTTGTAATCAGATTAGAGAGAGAAAAAAAGTGCTGTGAGCTAGTTTGTACACCTTACAAAGCCTCTAAATACAAAAAATAGACCACACATTGACTATAGAACACAATACTATTTTTTTTCCTGAGTCATGTCACAATTAAGTGTAATATTTGTAATTTTGCTATGTGCTCATTGACTGTTTTAGCATATATAAAATTTCTACAGTTACCCCCTCCCAGTCAGAAACAAAGGGAAAAAATTACATGACATAGGGAAAAATATGTGACTAACTTGAACAAGGGATTTTTAACCTGTTATCATTCTGTCATTAAAAAAAAAATAAGAGAAAACAAGATTTCCCTTAGTACCTTAAATGGATAAACTTAAAGAAAGATAAATCGTAATAATCTCATCACCTATTTGCATTTTGATCATTTTCTTGAGGGTAAAAATCAACCCATAGCTGGTTTCTCAAAGCCATACAGAGTCTAACTAATAATGGTATTCATAATTTGTGGTGCGTATTTAATGACTCCTTTTTGTGATATTACAGAGTTCCACTCCTTTTCTTCCCTTCCCAGGCTGAGGAAGCTTTGCAACTCAACAWTAAGTCTACTCCAAAAACCCTGAAGATTTGGGTTTTAATCTGGAACACAGGAAGCCTCAGAAGCTGCCATATACCTTTCCCTTTACAGGAATGTGTCATTACAACATGAACATCTGTTTTTTCCCATTCTTTTAAATACTCCCTCTGCCTGAGACACAGAAATCAGAATAGTTCAGACTGTCAGATAAATCTTAAGACAAAATGATACACTACAAAGTGATAAAAATATAATTACTAGTTTTTTATACATATTATTTATAATATATATATTTTATATATTCTCATATATCTCATATTTGATATTGCAAAACTTAAAAGGACAAATCTTCCAGATCATAATCCTTTCAAGGCAACATGCTCTAAAAAGACCTAAAAATACCTCTTAAGCCAACCTCAAGCATAATCATAATCTAAAGCCATAAATATGAAGGGACAAAATGTGTACCAGCATTTATAACAAACAACGATATGGTATATGCGGTGTGCACATTTCTTGGCAATAAAGACTCTTTGCAAGTTTCAGGAAACTAAATTCCTCTGCTACACAGGAAAATATTCTAGAAATACACCACTATTTAAAAAACTTTTTAACAGGTACTAATCTATGATATCAGACATCAACTCTAGTTTATGGTCATTACAGCAGCTCCTGTTTGAAATACTTTTTAAAAACAGACTGGGTAGCCCTTTATCAGAGTGCTGAAGAGTAACAGACTGTCTTGAAAAAACTGATTGATTTCAACAGTTTATTTGGCACACAGTTCATACATTCACTTCATTAATTTTCAAGTGTGCTAAGGATTAATATAATCTCATGCTGGCATTTGATTATAGAAGGTTAATGGTTACTCATATCTTTTCTTACAAAGCAAGACTGTTGTAGGAAGTAATTAAAAAAAAGTCTAAAACTTTGAAGTGCAGGTAAGGCCAGAGATGTTTGTATTTCACATTTAACTCATGACGATATGGGGAAGAAAAAAAGAATTTGAATCTGTCCAATCGTACATGAGAAACCCTCATGATTTCAGGGAAGTTCTTAAGGTGTGATCATTGTCTTATTGCTGATCTGTACAGCATTTGACACATTTGCTGGTTTTGCTGACAAGTGCACATATCATTTCTTATAGTTCAAACATTCATTCAGAATGATATACCTCCAGAGTTACCACTGGCTGGATATTATAGGAAGACTACACACTGAGAAGAAGGATGATGAAACCCTTCCCTCAAATTAAGTTAAAATGACAAAAAACACAAATGGAAAAACTCAAGCAACATTTGTAGTATATTCAATTCAGCTATTAAGAAAAAAAAAAAAAAAAGCCCTACCCAGCAACAAAGAACAAAGTCAAATACAAATCTTGCTATAGTCCAAATGCAAGTCCCACAGAAGCATATTCTCAGGTCAAACTCTCAGCTTTATTTCTATTGTAACTGCATTTTGCATCCCAGGCCCAAACTCAGCCATTCTAGCTTCCAGAAGCTAGCAGTAATTATGTTAAATTTAATCATTGTGCAAATCCATTTTCCCACCTAGATCTCAATCATAATATTTGAGTGGTATTTTCATGAGTATGTAAGTAATTGCAAAATCAATGGGACTTGTTCTCTTAAGTCACTTAAGACCAGCTATTAATGGCACTTATGTGGCTGGAGATCAAGACAGACACAGATACCTGGTGGGACTTTCACAATACTCGCCTCCTACTGAAATCTCATCCTCTTACCTTGCTTATCTGGGCTATTAGACAGTTTAATTAATGAGTGATGCAAGTGCTTTGTATGGTGTTTCATGATACTTAAGAAAGATGCGTGAACTCTGAAAGCATTTTTATTCTGGCCTCCGGAATGCTTTTGTTCATAGCAATTATTGTGACCTGCAGGGAGTCAGGAATTACGAAAGCAAGTGAACTAGAAATCCAGCCTAAGAGTAGTATCATACCAAGTGTCATTGGGTACAAAAGCTGGAGGATGGATTCAGGGAGGGCAAAAAGGTGACTTTGCTCCAGCTTCCCCGATTCTTGCTTCTTTGTTAACAACCTCAAGAACAAATAGGTGATGTTCTATTAAAGCACAGATCTGCCAAACTGTTAGCAAAGGTGATAAACTCAAATCCGTAAGCATACTATGGAATTGATGTACTCCAAATAAAAAGGTAATCACCTTTGGCTACTTATTTGCTACAGCTATTAAGACTAAACAGTAAGGAGGCAGTAGTATCATATTATAGCCTTCCTCTAACATCCTGTTCTGTTTGAATTCTCAGGAATATCTCATGCATATTTATTTAGAAATGGTATTCAAAATAGAACTTCAAAGAGGATGGATTGTTCTGTTACTTTGAAAGAAGCCTTAACCTCTACTCCCTGAGACTCTACAGCCAAAATTTTGATTTGAGAGCTTGAATTGCTTTTTAGGAGCAATATTAGTTGCCCTTTTTTTTTTTTTTTTTTTTTTGAGACTTTTAATGAATTATCTATCTTGTGTATAACAGACTTCTCAAACTTGCTTCAATCTGGAACTTCCAGTTCCATATGTATATAGTACATTTTTTTCTAGATAACTTTGAGGTGTAGACAAAGAATAGGGTAGCATTGTGTACTCCAAGTCCTGAAACCACCATGATTTGCATGAAAAGGGCTATTCTGATAAGATCCTGGACACTAGTAGCATAAAGATTTGCTATGAGCTTGCCATTTCTGTGGACATCTGATAACAAAGCAAGCTCGAGAACAGACTGTCAGGTACATACTTTAATTATTAATTTTACRTGAAGTCTCAAACACGGGCATTTAATCTGCTATACTTAGAGGTTTAGATTGACACCTTATTCAAAGAACTTGCTTCTTTGCACTTGTCTAGTAAAACAGSTGGCTTATTTATAAACTATTAAAATTAATAATCCAAAATGACTGAAATTCATTGTTGTTACTGAGGAAAAGAAAAAATAGCATGATAATCTTTCTCACAGATGCTTGAAACTATATTGCCACCTACTGTCTCAAATAGAAATCCAAAGCAATTCTGTTCGACCATTTTATTATAAATGATGTGGGCATCAAACTAGATTCCTTTCTTTTGGAAATAAGCATAGCRAGGGATGAAAAAGTACATTTTAAAATCATGCAGGATCACACAGGGCCACCTTTGTTTTGCTTGGGCAAAAAATGGCCCAGAAGGAAAATGATGAGTAAGAAGGCAACGGCCATTGCAGATTGCTTAGCTAGCGCTTTGTCCGTCATAGGAGACAACCTCTAGCAGCCCCGTCCACATACCTGAGATGGAGAGGGCTGGGATGGAATCACACAGAACACATCTAGACAGTGAGTACCGACCATCCAAAGCCACTCATTACAAACGCTGAAATGCTGAGAAATGCTGCAAACGCTACACGTTGGCTTGGAAGAAGGAAACAGGTCCCTCTTGTGCACCGCTTCCGCCCAGAGGCAAGGGCCTACAGAACAACAGGGTGCACTCTCTCTGCAGTAATGTTATGTTCCAATTAATTAAATTATGCAGCAGGGTTAAATTAATTATAGTTTTTTCAGCAGAAGGCCGGAAATTGACTACGTGGTTCAGCTTTATTTAACAATTTATGTATAGTATTGGAAGGCTAAGTAAAAATACTGAAATAATTTTTTTGTGCACAATGCTAAGGAATGGCCTCCCTGCCTCGGCCGCACTCCGCAGTGTGCGAGCAGCCCATTGGCCGGGCGGCGGCTCCGCGCGGACCCTATCGGCGGCCGACTCCTTGCGCGAGGCAGCAACGGCCGCGGGGAGCGTGGAGCGCCATGAACCTGGGGTAAGGCGGGAGGGCGCGGGCGGGCGCGCGGGCCGGCAGCCCCCGCCGCGGGGCGCGTGCCAAGGGCCTCCCCGGGAGGGRGCCCCCGGCGCCGGGAGGCTGCGGCGCTGCCGGGGGCTGCCTCCGGCCTGGGCTTCCCAGCACAGAGATTTTTAATAAAGGTAGACGCGCATTCTCTCTTAGCTGCCTTGCGCGCTGTTAGCAGCTGGGAGTAGTTTCCCGCACTGCTGCCATGTCGACGAGTAAGCTTTGTGGGAATTGCATGCGAGTTTGAGATAGCTTAGAATGAAAATAAAATCAAAGGCAGCCTGAAGACAGGTGTTACTTTAAAAAATCCCTGAGAGTGACGTCGTGAACTTACCAAATTAATGCATGGAATAAGCAAAACAGTTTGGTTATTTTACACACATACCTAACTGCAAAATTTAAAGAAATCACASAACACTTCTGATTTTTTAAAACCTTACAATAGAGTTTGTGGTATTTAAAAATAAACTGTTTATTAAAAGAGCTGCAAGAAAGCAGTTAAAGACATCAGAATACTGGGCCTAATAGTGGGCAATGCTGGATTTTAAGGACTTCTTTTTTCCCCACATTCCTTGTAACCCACAGTTTATATTGTTTTAAGTTCATGATGAAGCTCCCTGTTGCAGATAATAAGAGTAGTACCTTCACTTTGAAGATTCATTTAGAATTATGTCAGGCTGAATATTCCACTATCATAAGATATCATTTTTGAGACCTGTTGACCTTTTTGTACTAAGTCACTTCTGATTTTTATAAAAAAGCTGGGATTTGAAAAATCCAGATCAACGGTTGTGATGTATATATACACTATACAATAAAGGAGATTTTTGTTTTTGCTATTAATGTTAGAATTTTGTCTTTAATAGGTATTCAGTAGTTATGATTTTTCTCTCTCATTTTTACAGAGATGGACTGAAGCTTAAAACCGAAATACTGGATGGAAAGCCTAGACTAATTTTAGCTTCTTACGGTATTTTTTAAGTTATTTATCACTGGTCTTTAAAGCTCTTTAAGTTTAACTTAAGATCCAAACCTTACAATCTGACTCTTTCCACATCTTAGCTTTCTCTTTTGAGTCTAAAGAGACCCTTATRGAGTCTTGCAGATTGGCATACATCATTTGAGGATTTCAGCAGCTTTGCTGTACTCTGTTTAATTTACACAGAATTGCCTCATATCAGTAGTTGCACAGCTGCAAAACAATTCAGATGATTAATAAGCTCTAGATCTTTCACTTGCCAAACATATGCTTATATGCAAGCATAAATCCCCTTTCCACCATTCTGGATAGGAGTCGGGATGCAGAAATTCTCCATTTTAATGTGTTCTGAAATGCATCCTTTTCCTCTGTGTCTACTAGGTGCCTGTCCAACATATCGATATTTGCAGTCAATAAAGAGTACCAGTCTACCAGAAACAAAACCTCACAACACCTCCCATACAGGAGGGCTACAACTTACACTCTTTCTGACTGTTGCAAAGATTGTTTGCAGAAGAGGGCCAGTACMCATTCTAGGGTGTTTTTTTATTGTGCGATAAAGCATTAGACAAACTAAAAGATTAAACAGATTATGTTTATACAACTGATTTAAGAGGCAGTTACTTTAATAAGGTTTTAACTATTTTTTTTTCCAAAATGCATTACTTATGAATTTCCATTTTCTGCAATGTCAAATTCTGCACATAGTTTAGGGGCTCAAGGAGGATTGTTCTGTAGTACCTTAAACTGCTGTTCAAGATATTTTTTCTTTTAAAGAGCAAAGAAAATAACCCATAAACATTACTTCAGAGCTCCCAGTGTTTCGATATCTTCTCATTATCAAAAGAGCAGACCTGCTTATATTTATCCTTGTCACAGAGAGATGTGGTTCACCTGCTTTTGCATTCCACCTTATTTTAATTTTTTTCTGGCAGAAAAAAAACCAAAAAGTGAATTACCTATTCAGATGAGCATTGAATGCCTAAGAGTCCAGGGAAACAACCACAAAACACTCTTACTACCGAAACATCATCAAAGTGGTGCAGGGTTTGATGCTTGTCTTCACAGGACAACGGTTAGGCATAGCATACTGCCAAGTTTAATAGTGTTTTTCTAAATAGTAAACTATTAATATTGGATTTTACAGACTTGAGAAACAGCATTCTGCAGATCTTTAATCATGCAAAAAAGTATATATGCAAAAAAAAATATATATACCAACACCAAAACATGTGACAACCACTGCTAGAGTAATAAGCAAGACAGTGCAGCTGAGAAAGCCTTGTTTTCAACAAGTGTCTCTCACCAAGATGCCCTGGTTCTCTCTCTCCTCCATTGCCCTGTGTGCAGCATTTCTTGTGCCAAATAATTCCTTCCCTTTATTAATAAAGTAGTATTTCATCAGTAGATTAAGTATTATAATCAGTTTCAAAAGTACTTAATGTCTTTGAGATTGTTACCTTTATGTGTAATTTGGGTTGCAAGACTGAGGAATGGTTCAGGAAATAAATAGAGGAAAGAATAAGAGATGGAGTAATAATGCAAGTATTGTTTCTTTAGGACTGGAGAACAAGTTACATTATATAATAGGATTGTGCTAGATGCAGGGACTATCCTGGAAGGATATGTTGCAGAAAAACAAAACAAAAAAATCACAGTAAGAAAACTGTTAGAAATAAGCCCTTGGTGCAGTGGCATTGCTGAAAAGTGGAATGAATAGGAAGGCAGGATGAGACTGGTGCAGCAGTTCAATCAAATCTAGATAGAACTGTGCACAGTTACTGGAATACCAACTTGAAGTAGGTATACTGAAACATATTTAAAATTGTATAAATAGAGGATAATTTGGGTGGATGTTATGAAGAGTTTTTTTGATGTACAAAAGCCAACGTAACAGTTTATGAATTCCTCAAGATCCATTTTTTCAGGAGGGCATTATTAAACACTTAACTCACATGTTCATGTTTCTTTCACCCACAGGTACTTCAAAAACTGCAGTGAAGGTAAGTGGAAAAATAACTTTTTTTGTTGGAACATGCATAGTTATACTAGTTAATTTATTCACACAATTAAAAACACCTTTGACACCTTTCAATATTTGTAATCAGTGATATTTATGAAAAATAAATATGTATTTTTCAAGTTCATAACAGCTGTTAAAAAGAGCAAATTCAAAGTTCTGTGATTTACTTTTGGAAAATGCTTTAGCTTAGCGTGTCAAGAAGTTAAAGCAGTACAGGGAATTGCTTAAATGATGAGTTTATGAACTCTCAGAGAAACTCTGGAAAAACTATTATAGTATATTCAACTGTCTACTCAGTTGTGCGGGTCATCCTTATCTAAGCAAATTGGAATGAAAGAGATGGGGAGATAAAGCTGAAAAAGGTTTCAATACATAGAAGATTACATGTGTACAAAGAGGACTTTGAGAAAGATAACATCATTTAGGACAGGGTGGAAGAGTAGAGCTTTCATTAGTGGTGGCTGTTTGGTGAAAATATACTACACTTTCAGAAATATCAAAGAAAAGGAGTGAATGTTTGAATTTTTAACATTATCCTACATGAGACTAGTTTTATACTCTTGCTTCTAAATATTCCAGTATAGGTGCTGTATCCTCATCTTAGTTACTTCTTTTTTACTGAATTAGTTTTTGTTGATGTAACAGATAGAAGGAAAAAGTGACACTATAATTGTTGCTTCAGCATTGGGTTTGCTACCTTTGTGAAGTTGTTAACTTATTTAATGTATGGTGTAATGTTACTGTTTTAACAGATGGGTAATAAAGCCAGAGTCACTAGACATGCCTTGAAAATAAGGCACACAGAGCATGTTCCAAGGTCAACACAAAATGCCCTTATCAAGCAGGAAAACTTTACAAAACCAAGGAGCACATCAAGCTTATCAATGACAAGAGGTGAAAAAATGCTAGTAACTGCAAATAACTCCTCACATGAAGCCCCAACTAAAGACAACTCTTTGATTTTCAAAAGAGATAATACCAGTGGAATGCTCCATTCAGAGAATCTTAATGTTTTTGAAAAAAGCAAACAGAAACCTCGAAATTCACATACCTCAGCTGAAGACCTAGGAAAAAGTTTGGTATGTTTAACACAAGAGCAGCTTGAACAGATTTTGATGACTGTAAAAGAAGGAACTATTAGTCTCTCTGAAGTTCATAATGAAAAGCAAGAAAAAATGGGTAAGATGCATCATACTGCAAAAGTGAAGTTGTCTTAAGATATTTGAGTAGTTTTATATCATGGAAAATATGAAAGCTTAGGTTTGTGTTCATAATTTATAACCTATAGAGTTGTTACTCTTAAATAGTCTCAGACAAAATACCATCTGCTGTAAAATTGCCTGCTTTTGTTAGAAACCACATATTTAATAATTTTAACAGTAAAAAGCCTGAAAACTGATAATGCATCTTCTTGCATTATATCCTTCCTCCTGTGTCTTAACCAAGGGAAGTCTTTTCTTTGTCAAGAACAAGATACATTTCAATTACATAATTACCGGAGTTACCAAACTCTCAGCTCTTGGCAAAGATTGTTTACTATCGGTAGTGTTATAAAACACTCTGAAATTGTAACCTTTACACCTTAGGCATATAAGATAATTGAAACCAGTTTTGCTAAATAGTGAAGAAGTTGCAAGTTTTTGCTCTTACTGTTTACTCAGTGCTGAATAAAGTTTAGTAGACATTCATGCACCTATCATATATGTTGTTGTCTACAGTTTCCTTAAAGACTAAATATAAAAATAAATTCTGCTACAGCTACTGACAGGACATCAGAGGAAAACACTATCACAGTGCTGCAAAAAGCAGGTGAAAGTTCATCAGTTCCAGATGAAGCAAGTTCCAATTTAAGCAGGAAACAAGAAGCATATCTACAACAAGGACAGAAAGCTGTTATGTATGTAGATCTGTACTGTTGACTATCTACAAAAATTGCGTCTGAACCTAGAGATTCTTTTGTAATTTATAATCGCAGTAACACTCTCTTTAAATAGCAATTAAGAAATTGCATGTAAAATTAACAGATTGACATTTAAGATAAAATATTTTTTCTTCCCTCTTTTCTAGAAAGAATTCATGGAAACCTGCTGACATATTTAGTACCTTGGGTGAAAGAGAAGGGGATAAAGCCTTATTAGAGCTTAAAAAGACCCAATGGAAGAAGGAATTAGGTACCTATAAAATGCAGAATATATATTTCTGATCAGCTTCTTATGCTTAAGTAAAAAGAGGCAAAGAAACTTGCATTGCTTAACCTTTTGTAAATCAACTTATATCACCATTGTTACAAATTGGAAAACTCTGTACTTTGTCAGTCTCCACAACTGATTAAGATTGCTGAATTTCAAAATTCTATTCAGACAAACCTTATCACAACATCACAATAGTCCAAAGTTGATATAAAAACAGGAAGAATTTACTTACTTGGTTATTTCTCATAGTTTTCTCTCCGTGAATTTTCTGTAAATCTTCATGGTTTCTTAGTCTTCACAGAGAGACTAACCAGTTACCAGGGAGTCATCAGGCATCCTAAGAGCAAAACCATCTTTAGACTGACTGGTCAGACAATTGCCACTTCCTTTTGTAATCCATTTTACAATCAGAATTATAGGATAGCCATGCTTTTTTTTTTTTTTTGGAAATGCTGTTACCTGTGTATACTAGGAACTCTTACTAGAGTTTGTTGTTTTTTGAAGATGAGCAGGTAGCTCTTAAGAAGAAACTGAAAGAAACTTTGGAGGGAGAAGGGACTGATTTCTGGAAAAGACCTGGCAGTGATAAAACCTGTTCAGAGAAAATGGGAGCAACTGACCCAGATAAGGTAAGCTAATAGTAAGCACAAAAGAACAGTCTCAGTAATTCCTACATGTATAGTTATTTCCATAGTTTATTATTTTGCTCTAATACCTCTGATGGTTTACATTTTAATAAAGCTTATCCATTTGATTTTTACTGTAACCCGTGTTTTTAAGTCTATCACTCTGAAACTGCCGTAAGCAAGATAAATATACTCTGATGAGAAGGTTTCTCCTACAAAAGTGATTGCTGTTAAACAGAGGCTATGGTTGTTAGCTTCTGTCAGTGACTACAGTAAAAGCAAATTGCTTGTGTGGCCTATTCAGCATTCCTAGATTTCCCATTCTTGGCCCCATAAGAATTTGTCTCGTTCCACAGAAATACTAGATACTAGATTCATATCTACAAGTTTTTGCTTGAGTTTTAATGAATAGCAGCTTTTACAAGTATAATTTATTATATGACAAAGGTAATTCTTTACAGACAAAACAGGACAGCTAAATAAGTCTTAAAGCACAATGGTTACTCTATTTGCAGACAGTGTTTCCAGCTGATTCAATTACTACTACTGATGAAAACTGTGTCTGTAGAACTATTTTAAACACAGAGGCTAATGAAGTGCCACTCAGTGTTTCAAGTGGTCCAGCTGGGCAGTGTTCTGATTTCAGTTCTCCTGACTTACCAGGTGTCAATTACACAGCACTTGTGTTAGGGGTAAGATTTTGAATTGCATGCATTTTTTTTAATGTTTTTGCAGGTCTGATGTAGTTGTTTTAAGCCGTAATAATTCAGTAGACTTTGCTTTTGATTCTCTGGAGTACTGCGTTTGAATGAATTATCTCTAAATAATGACACTGAAGACAGCATTTTCAGGGCTGAACTAGTATTAGAGGTTCAAACTGCAGTGTTACATAGCTTTTATGCATAGATTAAAGAAATAGAGAAATGGGAACCCACTCAAAGTGGAAGACCATCTGACAAAACATTGATTGAATATCATTCCAGATATAGTGTTCAATTATGCCTAGTAGATACTCCTGAGATGAATGATTTTTGTCTGATAGCATTGAAAATTGTCAGTGCATTTGGAGTATAAAGTTTTTAAGCAATATGGATACATAAGTAGGAACAGAAGAAAGATGATGACATTTAGCATATACTGAAAGCATATCACTACTAATTAGATAACATTGCTGAATCTGCCAGCAATGAAGACTGAGCAGTGAACTATAGCAAGCAGAAAAAGAATTTTTATTCCCATTGTCTTTAATTAGGTAGAGTTCAAGCTAGATTAATATTTAAAGTTTAACTTATTTAGTAGCTTTGCTAAAATTGAAGTATTGTTGTAGAACAGATAGTTGCCACAGTTTTTGTAAAAATGCATGTATGTATTTTGTAAAATGCTATGTTTTTGTAAAATAGCAGCCCAGTTAGGTCTAGTAGTTGAAGACAATTTTCTGCCTAGTTTTCCTGTGGCTTTATGAGGCACTAACACTGAGGTACAACTAAGTAACTATTACTCTTACTCTAGGAAGCTGCACCACAGGAACAAGCTTTAAGTACTGTGAAGCAAGAGCAACAGAAAGAGTGGCTTGAAGAGCTAGACAAACAGAAGGAAGAAGTTCAGCTACTACAAGAAAAAGAAAAACTAATTATATCAAAGGTACCTGCAGATTAGAATCAATTTTTGGAGTAAGAACAAGTCTTTACTACATCAGCTTTTCTGTCTGTCTGTTTCTCCCTCTTACTCACCTCCACAACCCCCCCAAGCCATACCTCATACAGTCCTTATAAAAAGGCCACTCTTTTTTTAAATAAAGTAACAAGAGGTACCAGAACTCAGCCAGTTCAAACAGCTTGCTGTCATGTTTTGACAAATGAGATATTAAAAAAAGTTTATTGGTATTCACTAATGTGGACTAATTAGGCTTTATTGGAAACACAGTCTTCAAGCTTACTTACAGGTTATCACTTGTAAGCAGTACACCACAGCTGAGATTTCTTTTCTTGATTATAAAAACTAGTCCTGCTCTGAAGAGTTTCTCAGAGGAAACTCACCTGTAACTGTCCAATGGTTCAGTTGCTTTATCTACCTTCAGGTGTATCCCATATGATTGGGTTTTTTTTTTCAGGTCTCATTAACACATTTGTTTTGTTGCCATTACAGCATCTGATTCAAATTTATACCTCTGAGACATAAGGATGATATTTTAGGCACAATGAACTAGCTACAAAATTGTTTCTGTTTGTAACCCATCCAGGTTTTCAGCATAAGACTTTAGGACACTTCAACAAAATCAGCCAATAACTCCTCCAGTATTTGAATGGCAAGGAACAGTCTGCCCTTTGTCTTATTTGATATATGGAGAGCTTGCTGCAGAGATAAAAACATTGGTGCTTTAACTGTGTTTTGTTGTTTCTTTTTTGTTTTTCCTCCCTCAAGGGCTGGAAGCACTAAGTTTTAAAAGATCTGGTGGCAGTGCTGGCCAGACACAACTTTGTGAAAAGAAATTTTTAGTAAATTAATAACATCATGACAGCCAGAAATGGCCAGTACACCATTTACCCTGGAGGTTTTAATACAGAGGCTCATTTGCCAAACTTTGCATGCTTAAACACTACCAGGGTGAAGTCTGATCAGAAGGGCAGAGAGCATTCATCCTTTAGCCTGTCCTAATAGAACTAGACAGGAGATTTCTGACTTGATTTCTTAACCAAGTATTTTTCTCTACTGTAAAACATAAATATAAAATACATTTCCTTTTCTGTTACATTGGGTTACTATTATCCTTATAACTAGATTAGTATTCATGGAGTCTTCATTCAGGGGATCATAGAATTCATTTCATGTTTATCACTACCTGCTGTCCAACCCATCTACTGCATTCCACAATGTTGCTCAGGAAAATCTTGGTTACCAAAATCTGCCTGAAATAACCATTCACAGCCTGTGGCCTTCTGAATTAGAGGGGTTTTTTCTTTTTTAAACTTCAGTTTAACTACTTAACAAGGTTTGATACAGCAGTTAATTCTTTGAAAAAAGAAACACTTAATTTTAATTGCAGAATTTATCACACTAGAAGAGGACTTCCTTTGCTATCCCCCAAAAACACTTGTGGTCAAGATTGATTACCTGTTTATACACAATATCACTCTTCTGACTTCCCAAGCTGCTGAAGGAACTCAAGTGGTTTTGCAAATGGAGCTTTATAGCTGTGAAAGGACTCAGGTGTGAAACATTTCATCATTAGTTGCCTTTTTTTCTAATTAGAGCTCTGTTGTTGAGAGATGTTTGCAGTCAACTGTGAGTTATCTGACTGCAGTTTCACTTCTAACATTTTCTAGAAAGGAAGTTTTAAGCATTTAATCTCATTTTCTCTGGTGTTTTCTATTTTTTTTGTGTACCTCTTCTGCATATTATAACCCAGGATTATGTAAGAATAAAATGCATTTCCCCACATCTCTGATCTGGTCTTTCACTAAGTTGTAAAAAGCACAGACAAAACTCAAGGAACAGTAGGCAGAATCACTTGGATTCTTAGTTTTGGACCTTCGTACCTTGGTTTTTTTGAAGGGAATTATTCCAAAAACCTTCACGTGGATATGTTAGTTTTTGTTTCACAGAAGGCAAATCTTCAAGGAATGGTTCTCCAGTCCCTCTAGGAAAAAAAAATTCATTTTAGTCAGAAGAGAAAAATATTCTCTACGTGTATAGTAAAACCGTAGGTAAAATTGTAATATTTTTGATAGGGGTATCTTAGAATGCTCAGTTGTCAACACTGATCCAAAAAATGTCCAGGTGGAAAAGGGAGAAATAAATCTAAGATGTCACCTCTATGAAAATTCTTCTTCCATAATTTTTTTTGTGTGTGTGTATGTTTGTGTTGTTTATTTGAGACTAATGGTTGGCGTGGATGGAAAAGATCCTGAAAAAGGACTTACTTTATAACAAGCAGGACTGTCCAGCTGAAAATACAAAGTAAGAAAAATAGGTGCATCGTTGGTATAAAAGTAGGCCCAAAGTTAATACCGAATATGTAACAGTAAGTAGTCCCAAATCACAATAATGCTGTTACTCTCCAGAATCAAACTGCAGGCTAAGATAACAGATGCTATTTGTTTGTGTTACCAGAGACAGAATACGGACATTGAAATGAATAGTAATAGGAATTGAAAAGGCTCTACTGAAAAGTCTAACTTCACACTAACTTTTTTATTTCAGCTTTTTGATTAATTTTTGCACTTCTTAGTTGCTGGAAAAATTGACATGCTGAAAATATATTATATATATATGATATGAAAATATGATATGTTGTTGCTGATAAAGTATATTGATCGGCAGTATAATTTCTGATTTGATTCGTATTTTAACAACAAACTTAGTGACTTCATTTTTTCCATTCAGGGAATTAAATCCTGTGTGTGTTATAACTCAATAATAGAGGTTTCAAATGTTCTGGTTGTACAAAATATCTATTGTCTATTTTGTTAGCCATACTTTTGGTTTCTTTTGGTTTTTTTTTTTCATAAACAGTGTAATTGAGTCCGTTTCCATGTTTTGTTGTTTGTGTTCATTTAGGTGGAAGAGCATGACAGATGGGCAATGCATTTTGATTCTTTACAGAACCACCTCGATGCTAATGCACAACACCCCTTAAATGGAGTGTACAAAAAGCAGCCTGAAATTCCTTGCCTATCACCTGATCCTAAGGAGCTGACTGCTTTTATTCACCCTTTTTCACCTGCAGCTTTAGGCAACCTCATGCCCTCAAAGGTGGGAAATGCTGAAAAAGCTGCAAAAAACAGTCCTGTGGAACACAGTCAGAGAGTTAGGTGAGTGAGCGTTGTAAGAATAATCATCTTCTCAGTCAATTAATTTCTTGTATCTCCTTAAAAATTAAAACATATTTGAAAAACATTCTGAAAATCAGTAAACATTATTCATTTAGGTTTTGTTGTTTTGATAAATACTTTTTGGTTTTAAAGAAGATACTGATGTTTTTGTTGTTCATTAATAAATTTTACTGCAAATATTACTTTGTTCTTACTACAATTAATTTCATAGTAGTGACTTTATTAAATCTGTTAGCCTGAATATGAAAATATTACTTGAAATGTGGCTGAGATTTGCATTCAAGAAAAGTTTTKGGGATATTTTTAATAAAAAAAAATCAAATGTTTCTTTGTTCATAGTTTCCTTCGTTCAATGACAGCTCTCCTAGATCCTGCCCAGATTGAAGAGAGAGACAGAAGGCGGCAGAAACAGCTAGAACATCAGGTAAACCTCTGCTTTAAACTCAAATGCTATTTTAATGAGAAGAGTGGATGAAAAGTAGTATTGTTGTATCTTTAGAGCTGTAGTATCTTTAGAGCTGTAACAGAGTTTGTGTGCATCTTTCCTCCAATCTACACTGATGAACGGGCCTATTATTTGGAGACATACAGTCTTTGACTTAAAATTTTATCTGTTTTACTGTCATATATATTACTTTACAGCACTCTAATTACATGTAGATCTTCAGTAAGATGTCTCTAGGGCACTGTATTACAATCAAACTGTGATTCTTTCTAGATCAAAGTATTAGCTTACAATACATGAACTAAAAATCAGACTGCCATTTCCTTACAAAAAATACCGCACCACCACATAGAAAGCTACTTCCTTTGTATCTTAGCACATCACCTTCCAACTGCTCTTTTGAGCTCATGATTTTTTAATGGAAACAATAAGACAATTCCTTGTGAAAAATGGAAAAAAGGAGTCTTTGAAATAAATTTTACTTAATAGATTATCTACATTGTACATACTTAAATATGTATATGTGTGTGTATGTTTTAATTTTACCTTTTTAATTATAATGCTAGAAAGCAATAATGGCTCAAGTAGAAGAAAAGCGGAAGAAAAAACAACGGGAGGAAGAGCAGAGGAAATGGGAAGAGCAAGAGGAAGAACAGCGTCTAGCACGAGAAAGAGAACTAATGCAGAAACAGTTTGAAGAAGATATGCTGAAGCAAAAACAGAAGGAAGTGGGTTTTTGCATTTTGTTTAGTGCAAATAAATGGAAACTTACTGACTTGTCTGTACTTAGTAAAATTAGATATTGTGAATAGAGGTAAGGCCCATGAGGTGATCACTGCTGAAATACTATTTTCATATACTGTTTTTAACTGCTGTGAAAAGTGGCATATTKTCAAACTATGAAGGGGATTTTGCTATGTCTCCATTAGAATTAATGTAATTATTATGAAGTATGGAAAAATCTTCTTCAAAGTTTCAAAAAGATAATCAGACTTCCAGTTACAGAATTCTGTGATAAAGATATTTTTTGAGTAGAATGGTTTAATTGTCAACTTGTTCTTTTTCTTCACTTCAGAAATAGTACTTCATCTTTTTGAAAATTAAAACTATCTATATTTTAGGTATTTGAAACAGAAAAGTGTTTCCTCAGCCATTGTACTTAAAATTACATACTAATTAAAGGCAGGTTTTTGGACAAGGSTCTTGTCCTTGTCTCCTTCTTAAGGGGAGAAATGGATTACAACAGGCAGAAATTCAGTTGTAATTAAAAATAATGCAGAAATGTGGTTAATAATTTTAAATACAAAAAATGACACAGCTGGAAGTATGCGATSACTCTGTAAGTTGATGATTTTAAAATACTTGAGTACCATAAGTAGTAACTGACTGGGTGTGATTTTACTCTGGATTAAAGATTTTTTTCAGAATGTATTTTGGAAAAATCATTTAAAAAAGATAACTACAAGGCATGTTCTGAGGTTAACTTCAGAAAGCTCATTTTAAACTGACAGTAACCTTCATGRCCTGTGAGTGAACTTTATGTTTTATTACATTCTTGCCCCTTACAGGAGATCTGTAGAAAGGGCAAAACAGGCTAAGGGCTYACCTGCTGTTTTACTTTCCCTTTTGACACAATAGCTGCTTTTGTTTTTTCTTTTTTTTCCTTTCTAGAACAGTAGAATTGTTGCTGGACAGTGATGCCCTCCCYTCCCCAGAACTGCAGCAGTTCTGGATTAAAGATTTCTGTAAATTTGCTGGAGGGAGAGATGTAGCCTCTGCCTGTAGATAGTAGAAGAAATGGCTAAAAATTGGGGAAGTCATCTTTCGCTGTAACAGTTCAGCTCCTTCAAAATGCATTCTGCTCTCAACTGTTTTCCTTTCCACCTGCAAATGCAGCAGGAAGAGAGGATAAAATGGTAGTGAAGTTCTGTAGGGSAATAACTGCTGTGGGAGAGAGAACAAAAGTTTGGAAAGGAGGTTTTTCTTGGCCCAGACTTCTGAACCTTAAACCTATAGTCTAAAATGAGAAGCCTCAGATTAAGGGATATTTTGCCTTTTTTAGGGAGACTGTCTCCTTCCTGTGGACATAGGAGGAAGGAGATAGATATTTAATCCTACCTCCTTTTTTTTTTTTTTTTAAAAAGCACATTGTACAGGAAATAAGAATATGTGTAAACCTGAGGGATTATGTGGAGGTTGTTTAACCCTCTTTATCTTGCTCTGAGAAAAAAATAATCTCATATTTTTTGTTAYAGGAACTCATGACTCTTAAAACAAATGAGCTCTATCAGACAATGCAGAAAGCTCAGGAATTAGCACAGAGATTAAAACAAGAACAGCGCATTCGAGACTTGGCACAGAAAGGACATGACATTTCAAAACTCCAGAAGAATCTTGGTGGTGGCAAGTACCAACCTTTTTATATTCAATTTGCCTGTTCTTTTGACACTGTCACRAACTTTGTCTTGTTTGTTTGCTTTTGTTGTTACTCTTTTGTTTTTGCCAGTCACAAAGTCTGCATTCATATTAGGACCAGAAACTGCTCCTTTCCTTCAGGAACCAAAATTTCATTTCAGCTTATTTAAAGACTCTTCCATGTTAACTAAGAATATGGTGTCTTATTAAGCTTCAAATAATACTTTCTGTAAGGGAAGAATACAAGGGTTTTGCCAGAAATGCATATGGAATATTAAGACCTAAGTAATGTCAACTTGGTTTTCCACAAAACAAGAACAGAAGCAGGAGCTGAATCATAGTTCTCTCTGTTGCTTTGAGTTCAAAGACCACGATAGTGTGATAACTTGATAACATGCTTTAAATATATATATTTTTAAATCTAGTAATGTATTTATTTTTAGGTGATATTGTATTTGAAAAGTRTAATACTGGCATTTCACATCAAGATCATAATTTTTCTAATGACATTAACAGTAAGGTTGATCAGCAGACTTCTTGGAAGGACACTGCTGTACAAACAGGTATGCAGCCCTTAAATTTAATTCATAAAATGATAATAATCAAAGTGTGTTTGTGTAACTTTAGTTATAGACTGCTGTCAGAATGGAATAAAACGAGAAAGGAGTGCTTGGACGTAGCATTTGAGATTATCACAATTAAAATATTCTTGCAATTTCAGTTAATATTGGGATAGAAATGTTGGCAAAGAGCCTGGCTTGGATTTGTAAAAATTAAATGCTTGCACAGGGGCTTGCTAACACTGATTGTATTCTAAATAMATGATATATTCTAAATACACGAGTTATGTAGTTGTTACTTAGCTGTTATAAATTAAAATCGGCCAGTCTTGATTCTGGCTTTCAGTCATGGCCATAAATTATGTAGAACTAAAATTCTTAAGGCACTTTAGCATATATATATATGTAATATTCTTTAGTCATATGCTTAAGTAGCATGCTATGGTATCTAGCTGAGTTGGGTTCCTAACGAATCCTTAGGAATATAAGAAGAAACATTGACAATAAATGTGAAATCAGAAAATAGAAAAGCTGAGACTTGCCATTCAAACAGGTACAAAAGCTGTCTACAATTCCTGTTAAACACCCCAAAATGCTGTGGGTGCATCTAAGCAGTCTGYCGTGCAGTTTTCATCCTGATCAAGTGTCACAGCACTAACAAACCCAGATCAGTGTGATCTCTATGAATGCTATAGATGGAATCTGTAAGAGCAGATTTAACACAGTCACTTTATGCCTTGTATTTAGAAGTGAAATGAATTTATTAACTTCTCATCACTTGAGAAGTTAAACTTTGTTTGATGGCTGTTTGCTTGAGCAAATTATTATTTTTTTTTAACAGTGCTGATCTCTATTGAAAGACAAGGACTGGGAAAATAAGTTAATTGCAGGACTGTGAATATAACCAAAACATTATTGCTAAATAATTAAATAGAAGCTGTGTTTTGTTCTTTATTGGCTACTGAGAAACCAAAATCTGCATTTTAAGATAATGTAGTTTCCTTCTACTTAAATTTTTGTTTGCATTGATTTGGTTTTGTTGTACATTTTTTGCTGTTTATTTTGTTTTCTTCTGCCTCTGCTTTTGCAAATAATAAAAAACATTATAAGTTGATAACAGTCATTTTTGAATACAATCCATAAGTAAGGACTGATATGCAGACAGAAATCAAAGAAGTTATTTGAATACCTTATATAGGAGTTAAAATACATATATTTTTTAGATGACTTTATTATGTCAACGTATGTTGAGTCAGCTGAGGAAAGAACCGAGTGTTGTGGATCACCTGATATTTCCATAGAATATAAAGAAACATCTAACTGCAAAAAATGCCCAAAAGAAATGCTCTGTACAGATAAAAATAAAATTGCAGAAAAGGAGAATGATGGCATTTACAATGACCTATATGAACAATTTACAAGAAAAGAAAGACAAGTTAAATCTGTGGAAAAATCTGGCAAAAGACCCGACTGGAATATAAACAAACCTGGAAAAAGATACATTCCAGCATCAGAAAGATACCCTAAACAACTACAGAAACAAAGGGAAGAAAACAAAGTAAGACGACAAATGGAGCTGCTTCAGTTGGTAGAAAGAAATACCCCTGGGAATCTCTGCCAAAAGAAGGGCAACTCTTCAGAGAGATCTCCTTCACCTCACCAGGAAATGGGCAGGAAGAATAAGGGACACGCAGTCCGCAAGGTAACTCTTTKGTGTTTGACACCAGTCGTGGGCGTTTTTAAGACTCCACTCAGTTCTGCCTGGACAGGATATTCAATTTCTATTGTGCTTTGACAAAGAGCAGTATTAGAGCAAGGTTTGAACGTCATGATCAGAAGAAGAGATGCATTTTTTTTCCTGACTTATATTTTTATGTTATTTCAATCCTCCAAAGTGTTTATTCTCTTTAACTTATTTGTTATCATTGTCATTCATTCATGATAGAATGTGGGATTGTCATTAAAAGCGAGGCACAGGATAGAATGATATCACTGACTTGCTCTTTTCTATCCTATAAATATTTTTCTGTGATGATAGTTATGTATAGCAACATGGTTATTAAAAAAAAATACTACTGAGGATGCACTAAGCATGTAGCAGTGTAGCCTATGGCTGGATTAAAACAAAGTAAGTTACGCTTAAAGAAAACAGTTAACAAACATATTTCTCACTGTGTGTGTGTACGTGTGTTTGTACAGCACCTCACTCGCTCACACTTCCCAATGAAAAGGTCTTGTGTGGGAGAAGGTGGCTGCTTCGGTCCCGTTCAGCCATTTTGTAAAGGGCTGCCTAAATATATTTTAGAAGCTGTTGGTATAAAAACTATATGTGAACTGGTGTTCATGTAGATGTTTTCAAAGATGTGAAGAATTTATTTTTTAAACTGAATTTGTTGACTTACTTGAGGCTATATATATGCTTTCCAGTTCTCTTATTGAAGATACAAGAATTCTGTATGCCAGAGAGGGGAATAAATTTTAAGCAAAACAGTAAGATAATTAAAGATGGTCTGATACTGTAAGAAATGTGAGCTATATTAATATTTTTTCACTTGCAAGCCAAAACTGCCACCTACCTTACCTAGAACAAGGGCTTTTCCTTTAATAATTATTATCTTGGACTGAACCTTTCAGGTCTATAAATGCAGCTTTCTAAAGACTTTGAGAAATAGATTAAATATTTTTGATTGTGCTTAGAGTTGTTGTAGACATAGAAAATAAAAGGAAATTTTTATCCCTCTGTAATTGGCTCCATTCAGTTCATAGATACTACAAATAAATCTTAGTACCATCTTTGATAAATATCCTGTGTTCAGGTCAAACAGTCCTTTTGGAATTTCAAAACAGACTTTGCTGGRAAAATGAAAACGCTTAATATAAAATATGAAGGTATTTATTCTACTTTAGACTGTTTTTGTTTTCTTGTAGGAAGAACAATTACCTAAGAATCATTTGAATGAAGAAAGGTAGGTTAATACCCTGCATCAGTGAAATGCATAATTGATAGTGAAATTGATGCTCTTTTTTTTCTATTCCCTTTTATTTTTTAAATAATTTGGATGCACCTGATAGTCTGATACTAGAAATACACAAGAATGTCTGGTCAGAAGGGCAGTCCTCTGAGTACTTGTTCTCTACTGCTCAAGAAGATTAATCATGTTATTTATTTTTTCTTTTTTATGGAAATCCTTTCACACAGATCTGAATCACCACCTGTTCCAGCAGTTAAGAACAGAATACACCAAGGACAACAAAAACAGATACATACTTCTAATTTCCTGGTGCTGAACAATAACAGTAGAAGAGACAAAAGCCCCAACATGGACACACAGCAGAGGAGATCCCCTGCTCCACTTAYGGACCCTGGGAGGCCTCCCTCTTCACACTTCGTTCCCTATGTTCGAACAAACGAAGTGTATTACCTTGATCCAGCTGCACCAGTGACGAGACCTTCGACACACGACCCACAGTATCAACAGTTTAATGGTATGAAATGTATGGTCAGGTGCTTCATGTAGAAGAGAAGAAAAGTTATCCATGTCGCTAGTTCTAAGCACTACAATTTGTTCAATTTGGTATTTGTTTTGGCTGAACTCTACAGTAACCCACTTACGGCCCAACACCATAAAGAAAGCTTATGCATTGTAGTTTTACAGTCTGTATTAAAAAAAACCTAAAAAACACACAAAAAATCACACCACCWAATATCACTGTGTTAAATTACAGTGATTGTAATCTAATAAATATATATATTTTCACAGGCTATTATTACTACTTCTGAATTAATTGATAAAGAATATTACTAATTTATTTGATATGTATTTACTTTTAGATTCTTACCCAACATCACGGCAGATATTGAGCTCTGATCACGTTAGAGATCCTCTTCTGAATCCTGATGTGGTTAAAATCAGAGAGAGACAACAAGCAATTCTCAAAGGATTGTCAGAATTACGCCAGGTAAGTTACTGAATAAACATGTCACTGTCTTCACTGTTTTTCGAATGGTTGCAATCTAAAAGCAGTGTTTTACTAGTAGTGCCATTCTTCTATGCCTCTGGGCAATAACTTGCATAAATGACCTAAATTAAAGCAAGAATGTCTGACAGACCTCAGTGTAACAGAACAACCAGTGATTGTCTTAGTTACCTGCAGAGCTTTAGGAAGACACAGTTCTGCTGTGCACGCTAAATACCTCAGGAATGGGAAATTGCATAATGAAGGATTGTGGTTGTCCTCAAGATGAAGTTATCAGGGGACATAGCGACGGCCTGGTTAAGCTGTAAGCCAAAAAAATAAAAAAAAAAAAAAAAAAACCACAAGAAAACTAAAATACTGAACATTTCCAGTGGCTTCCAGGTAGCTTTGACTGGATCAGATCTCTCACAATGCTCATTAACACTTATGTTAATAAACCACAACATTTAAGTGTTCTGTATCCAGGCCTTATTTGGAAGTGGCATTCTAATTAAGAGAAAGACAGCTTCAAAGCACAAATTGATTGTTGTTCTTGCTGAAATGAACAGAAGCCATGAACACTRACAAACGTTAAAGGGCTAATATTGGTGACAGCAAACTTGAGACAGAAGCGTGTAGATATTCTTGCTATGTAATGTGCATTCAAGGCTTACACTGGCTGAAAACTAGTGTTAGTCTTTCAAAGGATCTTGGTTCTTAAAATGAGTTAATTTAAATCACATAAAGTTATTTTTCAAATAATTTTAGCAGCAGCAGAATGTGTATGGAACATTAACTGTTGAACTTAGATACTCTTCATTATATACTTCTGCTGATGACAGCTGCTTTGCATTAGTATTTTGTTTAAGTTATGCTGTTTTTTGAATGAAACATAACTTAGATAAAGATTTTTATTTTGAGGAACTCTGAAGTAATTTCTGAAATCCAAATAGCTGGGAGTGGTCCTTTTGTCTGGGGAAATTGAAAACATATTTGACCACTTTTAGTCTTTGAAGTACACATCCAGAGTGACAGATTAATACAGTCAGGATGTTCCAGTAACATCCTAGCTAGCCCATGAACACCATACAATAAGAATAGACGGTAGGTGAGGAATAAAAAGCCTCCACACTCTTGTCCTCCTCCACCAAAGGAAGAGAGATGAAGTCAGTGCAGCTGTTACTGCAAAGTCACCTTTCCTTGGCTGCTGCCATGGAATCTTTTCCAGGGTTTCAAGTGATGGCAGAAACAGGAACTACAACAGACTTATTTACCTCACTTAAATGAAAACAGTCAGTGGAATAAGACCAAATTTCCTCATGCAGGAAAAAGAAGAGCCAAAGCTTCATTTTTTAAAAAAGTAGAACATGCTTTAATAAGGAATGAGAAAACTTGCCAGCAGGTCACATCCTCCAAGGGCCAAGCAATCGTGCCTGCTACCCGCAGGCCAGCAATGTGCAAAGATCTCACCACTCTATCCCAAATAAGCAACTTAATAGAGAGAGAAAAAAAAAAAGCTTTTGCTCTCCCTCATATCCCTGGAAACGTAAGCACAGGCCTCCGCTTTGTAACACAGGTCTTTTGCAAAGACAGGAAATCTTGGCAGCTCCTTCTCTTCAAAATGGATTGGGTTGTATTATGTAAGTTGCATATTGAAAAGCTGTGAGCCTTAATAAGTGTTTTCAATGGGTGAAACAGTGACAGTATTAGCTGAGGCTGCAGGAGGAAGGCAGAACATTCATATTTACATTCTATTTCAGGGCCTCTTGCAGAARCAGAAGGAGCTGGAGACTAGCTTAATTCCAGCTATAGCTCAAGAAGAGAACTTTATTTCACCATTTTAAAAGGTATACACAAGTAGATGATATTTTATGTGAAGGCAGAGCACTTTGTCTAATAAATCTTGGATTTTTTTGTTGTAATTTATTATGGGAATTTTGACAGAYTCCAGGGTCATGTTGTTTCAGATCGACAATATTTTAAACTAGTGATGGGTTCTCTGTTTAGAAGGGCCTTCAGGCTGACTGAAGACATACATACAGTTAGTAAAAACCACTGTGACATGTTTGTTTTTAATAAGTTGGAAAGTATTTGTATTTTGATAAATAAAAAGAATTAAGATGTGTTTTGAATGGTTTGGGTAGTGGCTTTTTTTTTTKTATTTTTACCTATATGCCATTGCTTCTATATTAATTATTCAGACAGCTTTTAGGCTTAGACAGTRTGTCTATTAACTCAAGTAATCCTGAATTCTGAGTCCACGAAAATGTCAACTGAATCCAACTTTATTTTTCCTCTCAATTGAAGCAGTAGAGCACCACTTAACACTGTATGGGGCTGCAACCAAGGCTGTAGAACTCAGTTTAAGAAGGCTTACTTAAAAACAAGGTCTCAAGAGGTCAGTGTTCAAATCTTCCAAACTTAGYTGAATGTTATTGTGGATTCATTTAGTTTTCAAACCGCTGGGTAAAAGCATTTTTCTTCTAGATAACTGCAGAACCCATAACCTGACATCATGTTAGTTGATCTGTGTTTCAGCATCTCCTTCCCAGCAGCAGCTGCTTCAGATACAGCCTCAATATGACGATAAATCACAAGAGCTTAAGGTTAAACCTTAACTCTAGGGTTTTTTCTTTTCAAAGCTACCACTGTCTCAACAGTATTTGTCCTAAATTAAAATGGCAACATACAAGTTTTAAGAATCATATTGATGATTTTGTAATAAGCATGAAACATCAAATATTAAAAACACAGTTCATGAAGTTTGTGTATACTTTGTGTATTTTGAAAACAATATAAAAACACAGACAATGCAAATTGTTAACAGGTCCCTTGTGCATTAAGAGTTTATTTTCTTTTTGTAATGGAACTGCACCATTGGTTATTCTAATTGAGGTATTTAGCCAAAATCCAGTATATATTCATTAAAATAACTACACTGCCTTATAGTATGTAAAAACATCTGTACAAACTTTGTGTCAAATAAATACATAAATTTTGAAATTTCTGTAAAGAAAAGGGATTTGGATACTATTACAGTTAAAAAAATTGCTGTTTCACATATTTTAGGCAAACATTCAGTTTTACATTAGAACAGACTTCAAGCTGAAGCCCACGTACAGATAAAATACAAATGTAGAAACTTAAAAGTGCCAACAAACAAGATAATTCAAGTACAATAAATGTTAAAAAATATATATATTTATTTCAGTTTTCAGATGCTTTCAACAAGTACAGGCCATCATGATTTAAATAAAACAAGAAAACATTTGAGATAAAGGACAAGAAACATTTTGTTCCAGAATAAAATAGAAATTGTTAATCCACCATTTTATAAACAGAAAAGTCCACAGCAACTTATAAAAAGAGACTTGTGAATTTATTTCTGTTTTGAATATGGCCTGGAAGAATCACAATTTCTATCCCACCTACCAGGCAATGACGGTTTTTCCATGTCCATGCTCTGGCTGTTATTTGATAGAAAAAAATTGCCCCCTTCTTGGTTTTGACTCGTAGAAATTGGGTATGTTGTTCCCAGAAAAGTCTGATGAGTGAGTACATTAAAGTGACTGAATTGATGGGACATGTTTAATTGTCTGCTATAAACTTGGAAGTTATTGAAAGGAACCTGTTTAACTGAATTGTGTTTTTCTCCTTCAGCAGAGCATGTTGTAGCAACTGGTGTAATTGGCAGTATCCCTTCCAGGTCAATTTTAGAAGTCTCTTCCATCAAACTAATTTGTGCTTCAGGAGAYACCTCTGTAACAGATACGCAGCTGCCTTTTGAAACTACTCCCTTGGCCTCCCTCTGCAAAGCTTCGACATGAGTATCATAGTTAGAGGCATCATTGCAGATTTCTATTTGTGATGTTTCATCCCCTGAATCCAGAGACATGTCCTCCTCATCCTTTTCATCGTTTGCTACAAGAACTACATTAAAAAAAGAGAGAAGTCCTATTCTACTGAAATACAAATTTTTATTAGAAAAGCTATACACTACTCACAGAGTTTTACGCTTCAGGTCTGTAAGTCCAATATCACTTAAGTCTTGGTCTTCTGCACTCTTGTTCACTTACTCAACATACACACTTAACCCTCTGAGTGTCCAGTTACTCCGATGCTAAAAGCTTCTGCGCATTGTGTTCGTGTTTAGTGTTGGGAAATCCCAACTCCCAGCTCCAAAGGGGTTTATGTCAAAACAGCATCTAAAGTTATACAGTAGGTCAGTATTTGATCAGACAATTAAAGGAGTAAAATTACTGACATTTCAGTCCTTAGTTTCTAAAACACTATGATTAAGCTTATCCTTTCCTGTAAACAGAGTGGAATGCCACTTTGGCACTCATCTACTCTCTCGGATACCATGTTAGCCTGTAATTATGTATTTAAGATCTCTTTTGGCACTCCATCCCAGCTGCTTTCCCCATCACTTAAAATAGAAAAAGAGTAGCTTGAGAGTTGGGTTTTCCTTGCCCTCTGTAGTGTTCTTTTACAGGAACAGTAAAGTCACACTATTTCAAATACCTCCATCCCACACATCTAAACAGAGAGGAAAAAAGCTTAGGTGCTTGGAATATTACCTGATTGTCTTTCGTGAACATCAGAGGCAGGGAGGCTGTTTTCTTCAGTAACTGAGTTATGATACCCAACAAGACTTTTAAAATTTAGCATGAAATCATCCACAGTTGCAACTACTATTCCATTGTCAGCATAACTGGAAAGTGTTCTGAGGTTCTTCTCTAAATATATACAAGGAGATTTTATATTAGTATATGCCACTTGGTATTCAGGAGGCAAGCAAACTATCCATATTTTATTTTTTACCTGTTAAAAAGACAACATGTCTCTGTTGTATATTTTGAGCCTGCAGCCTGATAAGACAGTCTAATTCTGGAGCGTTTCGAATTTGAGAATCACAATTATGGTAAGAGAGAATTTCAACCAAGTGCTTCTTTTGATAGGTATTCAAAAGCGTCAGCAGATTCAGGGCATTAGCATTCATTCTGGAATAGAAACCCGTTATTGAAGAGGTACTTGATTTAAGGTGAGTCTTAAATGCAGACCCAAGAGATGAACATAAAAATGTGTTCTACCTAACAATTTTTTAGAACATCATTTAAAAGCAGAATAATTTTATCAACTGGTATTTGAAGAACACTGCTTACCTCCCCAGCTCTTTAAGTTTTTTATRTATCTTGCAGTGGACTTTCCATTGCCATTTTCCATCGGGGGTATTGAGATCCTCAAGAAACTTTAAGAACTGTTTTAGTTTATCTGTTTGGAAAATATTTGAAATAGAAGTTAAATTTTGTGGTACACAACTCAAAAATACTATTTCAGTACATACATAAAACCTTTTTTTTTTGGTTACTATCTTTTGTAGTTACACAACCATGAATATTATCCCCAGTACTTCAGCTTTTCTTCCTAGCAGATAAGTTGTTGATGATATTCCAAAAAAGAGTGTGTTCTTTTTTTGTAGGTCAGATCCATACCACTGGTGGCTACTTAAATAAAAGCTCAATTCTACCATCCATAATCTGTGTGGTTAACACCAGCTTCTTTTAAGTCACCAGTATTCTTGGCTAGATTATTTGTGGATTGAGTAACAAATAATAAAATGTTGCTATGCAGAAATACATGGTCTGACACAAAAAGACACGACCAGTCTGTTTAATAATTATTATAGTCTCCAAGTTCACATGTTCTCCAGAAATGTTCTCCAAGAACAAAGGCCAGTCAGTGAGGTAAGAAAGACACTGATCTAGCTCTGCAAAAAACACTTGCAATACCATCTCTGAAAACTACCTGATGGAGAACTTAATTCTTTACTCCTCTGAATATAGCCTCTTTCTCAAATGCTGAAATTGAAACTTAAGAAATTAAGGCAAAAAAAACAAGACACACATGCACTGCCAGTCCCCACACTTACCTGCTGTGATTGACTCTGGATTAAGGACAGATCCATCTGACACAATAAAACCACCACAGACAAACAATTCATTGTAAGTGTGATTTTTCACATCATCCAAGCTATCGACACCCGCAAAGCTGACACAAGAAAGCCTCTTCAAAGTTACCAAGCCAGGTATCTGTTTAAGAATGTTTCAAATCACAGAGGTGTAAGCAAGGAAAATAAAACAAATACATCATAAAAGAAAACTAAGAATTTTCCTCCGCTACTTAAAATATCAAATACTAAGCAGCAAACGTCAAAATATATGTTCTGAGTTACTATTTTGGGCCTTCTGTCCAATATGTGCTCATAACCCATGGATGTCAGGAATACCTAGAGACAATTGACAGCTGCCTTCACTTGCCACTAAAACATCACAGAACTAGAAGCAAAACTACTCCAGCCTCTATACATCGTCATAACCAGTAAGAATAAATATCATTAAAAAATATATTTGGAGGCAGATAACATTGTGTCACAATGTAGCAAGACTAGATACTGTCATCACCAGTTTTGTTTTCCAGAAGGGAACTAAACATAGGTCTTCATTTAAATGCTATTMGAAAATAACAATCAAAATGAACTCTTATTATTATATTTTAACAGGCATTCTCTACAGTACTCCTTTWTTTAATTACCTTATGGATGAGGTTGGCAATGTCTTCATTTTGAATAATTATCAGCAGTTTATCTAGCACAGCTCTTCTTTTAAGGAACTGCTCTGGATGGCACTCTGTATTACCTAGTTTTGTCAGATACTCCTACACCACAGATGAGTAAGTTGGTGAAAAAGCAGCAAAGAGGTAGTTAGACCAAAACAATCCCACAAGTTTCATGTAGAGTTTTTCCCATGACCCTAGTAAATAGCTTTTCCATTCAAATGCAGCTCAGTGACTGCTTTTCTTATCTTTCTGATACATTAAAAAGAAATACATAGAGATCCAAAAATAGGCTACTTTAGCAAATCTTTCTYGCAGAGTAGCACAGTAAGGGGCCATTGACAGCCTACCAAACCTGCAYGAGTTCTCAAGTAAAAACAGAAGTCACTATTATTTCACTTGCAACTTTAATCTTATATATTGAAATATGTAAAGACAGAAACTTCTATAAATKACCAGAACTCTTAGTTAGGAGAGAAGGCAGGACATGTGTGCAAGCTAAGTAAGACTAGCTTGAAATCTTAAGAAGTGAAATAGGACAGCCTACTTTGGCAATTCAATAAAAAAATCTTTTGAAGCAAATTTCTAACCATGTTTGCAAATCCAATTTTGTGCTTTCTGGTTTGAAACACCCTGCATACCCTTATATTTTAACATGCATTTAGTATCCAATGGAACATATTTACCTTGATTTCTTTGCAGAGTGTGCTTTCTTCCTCTTCATGAATATAAAATTTCACAGTGTTTTTCTGTACATCTTTAATAATTTTGACCAAACTGTTAAATACTTCAGGTTTTAACTGGTTTATAAAATCAGAAAAGGCTGGTTGGGTTGAAATGCTTAGGTTGTCTGGAGATTTCTCAGTCTTTTCTGGTGGCTCTATCGGATCACAACTGGACGATGTCTGATCAAATGTCAACTCATCCTCTATTTTGGCATTCACATGATGCAGTTCCTCTTTCATTAAGGGCAAGCTTGATGAACACTGCTCGCCAGTATCAGGATCCTCCACATTACCGCACAGTGGTTCTGACGACAACGCCATGCCCAAGTCCCTGCCGGCCGGCAGCACTTCTGATGGAAGCATCAGGGCAGGGGCTGTAACCACATCTGCCGACTCAGGACTGGAATATGCTGGTGGGGGATGCCTGCTGCATGAAGAGGACAAAATAACATTATTCAACTTCTCACTCAGTCTCTCTATATATTCTTGGACAGAAATCTCTGAGGCCTGTAAACATAAATATTCAGAAAGTCTGGTTATCCTCTCTTGAGCTGAGAGAACTGGTGTGGACATTCCACTGACATACACAATATTCTTTTGCTGCAGAATTTCCTGAACCTTTCTTGCAAACAGATTATATTCTTCTAATAGTGTAGTCTCTATTATTGCACTTATGGAATGCTTAGCAGTAGAAGGCGGATCTGGGAGCCCACACTGATCTTCAAGTGTTTCCACTTGTCCTGTATGAAGTGCATCTTCTGCTGTCTCCTTTTGCGTGTCTTCAAATGCAGAGTATGAAAACTGATAATCAGAACTTCTCTGTCTGTTTATTACTCGAGGATCATTAGGAAAGGCATCCTTTGGAGGAAAATACATTGGTGATTCTTCTGGTGATTGCAGACCTATATAGGGAGAGTCAATGATTATCATCTCATATTTGAAAAGCAGACAGTAGCGTGCCACTGAGAAGATAAAAACACCAAAATGCAGTTTTCAGATGGTATTAGCCCCACTCCCCAATCAACTTAAGTACAAAAAGCAAGTGTTACTGACAGCTGATGGTGAGAATTTAGAAAATCTCTCATACCATAAAATAATAAATTCAAAGTTTGCTCAGAAAAGCAGAATGCAAGCAATTCTTCCAGAGATAACTAACTATAGCAGCAGGATGACAAATTATTGAGATATTTCATTTAGCTACTAGCCAGTAATCCTGAGACTTCCAGAAAGTATATTTAGCCACACAAACCACCTTGTAGAATTAAACTGCAAATTTAAAAGCCTGTATGTCCCATCTCACAATTCAGAAGAAAGTTTTTGCATAAAAAGGTTTGATACAAATCTTATGATAATTATTGATCCACAGTATGCTGTAACCTCAGCAATCATTCCTGCATATTAGTTYCTTCACCATTTGCACTCAAATCTTTGTTAAATTTTCTTAAAAAAAAAAAGAGAATCTCGCTTAATGATCTTCATACTGTGAAAGTTTAAGAGATATTCACATAATTCAGATATATGCAGGTATTTCTGCATATACAGGTTTCATAAATATTTTGCTTAAGGGAAAGCTAAAGGGAAGAAATCTGCCACTAGGAATATTCCTTTCTGGCAGCCACAGTACACAGTAGGAGTTTGTAGGCATCTTATGCCACTAGACAGAAACCAAAAATGTGGTGTCATATTATTTTCTTTCTCTTTAGGGAAGCTAAGGGCTTTTCCTCCAAAACAGACTATATCAAATAAATTTTTAGTTTTCTTTAAAAGCAGAGATAAATCAGTTCCATTTATTTTATTTTGAACCTGCTTTTCTCTTGCTGTCCTTCACTGTAGACTTTTACCTTTTGCATACTCAAGTATTCTAGCTGTAAAAGTCTCGGAAGAACACAGCATCAAATCATAATGTTAACAGAGTAAATTCAGTTTAAACTGCTTGGAGACACAGGAGACTTAGGAATAGATTACGTTTCTCATTCTTCTTGATCTGCTTGACATAAGCTACATCACTACTGTTTTCAAGAAATACTGTACTACTGTACTTGGGAGAATAGAAAGTTCATCTATTAAAGCACAATGTATGGTTTTGGCTATATTCTTCCTTAGTCATACCAGGCCTAACCGGATATGTCAGAGAAGTTAGAAAAATGACAACCTGAACAGAATCTTGGAAAGAAAGGCTATTTCACAGCTGCCAAAGAAAGCTACTGTCCTTGCAGATCTAGCGTCAAATTCTTCAAGGATTTTAAACAAGGTCATTCTACAGTGACTCCAGAAAGAAAGAGTTCTTGGGCATGTGTATTTTGAAATCAGAAACTCAAGTAACACCTGACAAGAAAGCTGACAGCATTCTGTTTCTAAGAATGCAAGATGAATGTCATCAACTTAATTACTGCATTAATCTTCTCTTACATGACAAGGAAGAACATGCAAGAAGAAATTCTAGACTGAATGTCTGAAGCCAAAGATCGCTTCCATGCATTTGCTGGGACACAAGGGGCACAACCTACTGTTTGGAAGCATGACTTAGGTTTACTTGCTATTGTCAGAAGTTCAGATCATGTAAGCACAAAGCAGGGAACAATGACACGACACAGCAGCAGCCCAGAGGAGTTGAAGGCCTATGAACAACTCTCCTCTGACCTTTTCTGAGGCGTAATCAGGAGAGCAACAAGATAAGGCCTCACCACCAAGTCAAAAGCTACAAAGAATTAAGTTTTCAGAGTAAGTTCAGCTGAATATGATCTCTGTGTTAAAGTAAAACATACTTCTGTTCAAAAAAAGATGAAAACAGGAGATCGCTAATTTGTGTAATGATGGAAAGGTAAGACTGATATTCTCAGAATTCCTTTCTAGAGATATCTTGTTATGACCAAGAGAAACAAGCAAGTACAAGCAAGTACACAGTCATCCACTGTTAAAAGGAACAGTAGCTTCCTCTAAACTAGACCACTGAATAGAGCTTAAATTCCTTGGGATGAAAATTCAAGGGCTCTTGATAGTGGAAGARATGCCAAATAAAATCAAGCACCAGTAACCTAAGATTTTAAATGCTCTTTTGACCCTCCTACAGCTTTCTTGATGTAATTCAGTAAAATGAATTCATTCCCTGAAGAGCGTATTATTGATCATACTAAATTTTCTAATGAAAACTCCATAGTTGGCAAGACATAAGCTGCTCAGTACTTTAGGTCATAATGACATATGCAAAAAATATCCACTCTTCTCACCTCTTTGCTTATCTTCATGCTTTTCCAGTTGATCCTCTTGACCTCTTCCTGCCCCTCCTGAAGGAGAGCAGCAGTTAGCATTTTTAGACTTTCTAGGTATTTATACAGCACTGTTTACATGATCATATTGCAGATACTAGTCAATACTTGTCACAGTAAGAGCTAATTTAAAGAACTGACCTCCTGATTTAAGAAACTTAAGAAACTCAGTGATGCCCTAGATAGCCATCTCTGGAGAACAGCAGACTTTAGAAGATTTCAGAGAAAATTTTACTTTTCTACTAAGAACTGTGAAATGATAGTGCCTCTCAGATGACTTTGCAAAGTGTCAACAGGCAAACCCTTGAGTTAACTCCCATATCCATGTGATTTTTGAGTTCCATAATCATCCACTTTGCGTGTTACTTCTGCATTCATATGTTTGTCTGTATGCCCAGTGCCCATTTCATCCAAGAGCRAAAGAAAGATATTCTACCTAAGCAACTTTACAGTCCTGGTTACTTAGCAAAATGACAGAACATATATTTGATGTTTAACACAAAGCAGCTGCAGATGTGATCCAAAATTTCCCTACTATTTATCTGAAAGCTCTATGAATAAGGTGGAGGGAAGTGTATTTCCTCTGCTCTCCTCCTGTCTCAGACATGGAGGAAAAAGAAAAAAGAAAAAGGAAGGAGAAGAGAAAAAGAAGAGATCTGCAGAACTACATAGCAGGACAGATATCAAAAGAGTGTAAAAGAGATCCCAGTATTTCTAGGAAATTATCCGAACTAAGTCATTTTTCACTCAGGCTGTACAATCAAACCATTCTATCTTGGACTGGTCATAAGAGGACTTGATTTCCAGCTGTAAAATTAGAGGTCCTGATGAGGTCCTACTAGCCAGTTTCCACTGCATTCAAATGCATCCTGTTAAGTCTTTAAGAATTGATTCTGTTGACTGATCAAGTAATGGAATTAAAAGCTTTTTTATAATATTAAAGGATTAAAAGTTTAAATAAAGACAAAGGTCATGTAGCACTTCTAATATGAGAGCTTGATGCAGTAAAAAGTCAACTATTTTGTATACAGGTAACATATACTTTGCATATGGATGACATTTTTTCATTATTTTTCTAAATCAGTAGTTGCAATTATACTGAAAGGTTCAAGTTCAAACACTAAATTCAGAACTACTACATACCTTGACTGATAAATACTTAAGTACCAGCATTTCTGAATGATGAATATGTACCCAAAACAGCAATCAGTACCTGGAACATTTTCATCCAGCATATTTCTATACTAGTCAAATACTAGGAACAACTGCACAGCATGTCATAAACTTGTGTACCAACACATGTGACCCAAGAATGGGATCTATGAGAGATACAAACCTTTAGAATACAATTTGTTTCATCACATGCAGCAACATAAGAGCTATTAACCCTCTTACCTGTAATAGGAATAAGCTTCCAGTGCATTCCAACTTCTCCCATACTATTTGAGTTGGAATGTTGCCTGCGATAACCATGTTCTATAGGTGTACTGGGACAGGGACTGTAGTCTTCTAAACTACTAATACTTCCAGTGCTTGCTTCCTAAAAGCAACAAAAAAATCAGTTCAGAATTGGTTTTGCTTGTTTAGTTATCAAGCTTGCAAGTACTAAACAGATGAACAATAAGCATATGCCAGAGTTTATCAGTGTAATGGAAAGTCAAGTCAAATCAGGTCAAGGACAGAAGTACTGAAATCAAGTTTCATTTTCCTATTTGATAGTTTGACACAGACATCTTTGTTGATCGTCTATCAATTAGTCCTAAGTCTCAGAGAACAGAATTGGAGGGGGAGCAGAAATATAGAGAGAAGGGAAAGGTAGTGTAAGAAAATACTAAGGCTGCTACTTAGCCTTTTTTTCAGGACTATCAAGCTATGAAACGGTGCTATTATTGAGAAACTGCCTGTAACTAGTATTAAATCCTTGAACAATCCAATTTCATCTTAAATTCCAGATGGTTAAAAGTTCTTGTAGCAAATAACATAACTTACTCTTTCCTGCCCAGTGACTTAGAGACTGGGCTTTATGTAGAAGTATAACTCATAGAGACCATAAAATAACTAATCTGTCACACAAATATCATCAAACAGCGGGGCAATGAGGAACTCTGAGCCCTGAATTTTTCTTGAAAAAATCCCAGGATTTTTCTTGAAAGGAGGACCTGACAGTTCTGTGAAATGTGGTAAGTGTGCATGGGACACAGCTACTCTACACTGCTATGCAAAGGAGGCACAGAGAGAAGCAGGCAAGATTTTGGGAGTGAAGGACTGTTCAACAGTGCTCCCACTACAATAAATAAATCCCCAAAAGACAACAAGTCAAACAACAGCAAAACAAAGCCAATTCCAGCTCCCAATCTACTTTAATATCTACACAGCAAGAAGGCCCTTTTGCTAAACACACGCCAGCAATTTTTTCTCAGTCACACACTGAAACAAGCACATCATCTTAGTGTACAGCTGAAAGATTCTCACTTCATACAAGTGAATGGCACTTCATAGCCCTGTGAAAGCTCCTTTGTGCTTTGTCAGGGAGACTTTCCACTGTGAAGAGGCTGGACCATGAGCAACTTCCAAAAACTGGAGATGCGGCTGTAGCCAGAGCAAATGTACTGTTATGAGAAAAGGTCGCTAACTCGCAGACAGTTAAGACTAAGCAACTTAGGGGTGAGCTGTTGCTAACCCACTCCTCCCCCTTTCTTAAATAATACAAAGCCTATTTAGTTCCCAAGGACGATGGGCTTAATTTTGCCAGTCTGCTCCATCAAGACAAGGGACAGCTATCACTAAAAGGAAGCCCAACTCTCATTCTACTTCTTTAGAACAACTGTTGCACACCTGTGCATAAAGATGTTTAAGTCACCACCAGGCAGCTCTAAACAYCAAATACAGAATGCAGTTTCACTTYCTCCCCTTTCCTGCTCAAGTGGAAAAAGGTCTTGAAAATACACTGCCTGGGACTGACAAATTCATTTTTGATTTGCATTTTGTGGGAAGGAGGAGGAAGAACTCCAGTCTTCTAAACTTGTAAAGAGATTATGTCCACCCAGCTCTTGCAGGAGCCTGGTCCCTAGAAAAGTTCCACACAACAGAAATTAAGAATTTATGTCTTTTCTGTGACTAAGATAGGACATAACAATAACAACAAGTCTGCTGTAGCCAAACCGTCTTTGTATCCCATGTAACATCCCTGTCATCTTCTCAGAGTGGGATGAGATGTCAGAAATCACAATCAGCTAGTAACAGTCAACCACGAATGGTCTGTCCCAGGACCGTTACGCTGAGAGTGTCCATATGTAACAGCAGCTACTTCCGCCTTCCACCATCTAGGAAAATAACAGCAGGCTCTCAAACATCTCCTAACTGTGTTTCAGGTTCAGGAATCCGCAACGCTACCTAGATTAAGAGTAAGCCCAATGTTGGAAGACGCCAGGAAGACCCCATGCAAGCTCATTTATACGTAAGTATTCTATGCAACCATCTGATTAGCAAGGTGAGTGCCAGAATATCTGATTTTGATAAGAGGTAAAAAAAACCTTCAAGGCTTTGGTCTCAGTAAACATGTAAAGCTTATGATATAGCACATTCACTAATACACTGAGATAAATTTTGTTGCCTGCCACTAGAGCACCCAGWACAGCAGTTACTGAAAAGCTGCATGGCATGAGGAAGACTGCMCAGTTTGCTTTATATGATGATTATATGATATGATTTTTTGATGCAACAAAATAGAAGTTTTTTTCATTCATCTTGATAATATTTATGAAAACAGTACATTTGTTACCAGCAACTACCCACACAGCAGTTTCACTTACTTGCATACGTAGTGTGTGTTCAAGGCCTACTTCATTAGCTGAAAGCCGCCGGTCAACATCAACAGGGTAGGGGAAACATGCTGCATCAGTGTCTAGTATCGGTGGGCTCTGTGGATCCTTAAAGTTAACATTTTCAGCCTGAGCAGTATTAGGAAGCTCATGATCATCTCTGTCCGGTGCTGGAATGGATTCATATTCATATTTTTGTCTCATATCCTCTTCAATTTCATCAGTGCATAATCCTAAAGCTTGATTTACAGACTGTGCCAACGATGAATCCAAGTGGCCTGCACTAGCTAGTGTTTCTAAAAGCACTTTAATGAGGCCATGTGTGTCAGTAACAGCAGAGTCGGATACATCTTGCAGCCTCAAGTCAGTATCATGTCCACCAAGACCAGTAATAACTGAGAAAACAGAGTGTGGCGATTCCGAGGTTCTGCTCCCTTGGGATGAAGGAAGAAGGGGAAAAGTAATTCATTACTTAGTTTTAAACTTAGTTTTAAAACTTAGTTTTAAGATAAAAGTAAAATCCGACACCCAAACACCTACCACTCTCTCACTTTTTCATATCAGTTCATACAATATACATTTATTACACTTATATGTATTTTCAGTAGGGAAGAGGGCAGTTTCTAGAGCTGAAACTCTCTCACAGATTAAATAATTAGGTTCCTTCCAGTCATTCAATACCACACTATTCCATACTTTATCAGAAGTCACATTCTATGAACTACATTTTTTATGGAAACTTCGGACAATACTCCCTCACTTACTGGAAGAAAAATATTTGTTTGAGTAAAATATTTACCTGTCTCCTCTCCATCATTACCACTCCAAAAGCTGCTGAGTAATCGAACACTTAATCTCTCCAAGTTGTTTTAGACTAAACATTACTATAAAACTTAACCATTACTATTTAACACCAAATATAACTTAAAAACAGAGCTGTTCTACCAATTCCCTTTTCTTACCTTTTCTTAAAAAATCAAGGATATTTGCTTTGAACGAGATAGCCCCAAGAATTACTTTAAGTATCTGATTAACCCCTAATCATGTACCAAATACAGAACAATTTCAGTGCTGTTTGACTAATTTAAAAAGAAAATGCATATGCAGGGGTTACGTATGCTCACAATATTTTAGCAAGACATTACTTTTAGGATTATACAAAAACATACAAATTCAAACCCCATGGGTGGTGATATTTTGGCTATTTGAAGGAGTTAAGTCATGAATGCTTTTCTCTTCGGAATTAAATACACGTACCACAATATTATTGATTTAAAGGCCTCTGCCTTCTTCTAGCTCATCTTCTCCATCATTGTCCCCCTTTATGAAGGCCTGATCATTGCCCACAAAGAGGGTGATGAAAACAGAAAATAAGAGGGTTCTCTGGTAGATCTTATGTATCATATAATATCTTAGATAATCACATTTTGGATGCAAATATCTTATGTAAAAAATCAATTCCATCCTAAAACTACTCAGTTGTTTCAAATGTCCTGCTACAAATATTATCTGCAGTTAATTCAAAAGTTAACTGTGTACATGCTTAGAATTCAAATTTCGGTTTTAGTCTAAATGTATTAAAAATTTATGTGGGGTTTTGGAGCCATAGAGCTATGACAGAGGTTAAAGTCTGCAGAATACATTCCTTATCAGAAGTCTGCTTAACTGCGGAACTTTTCAAAGGCTTTCAGAGAGTACTAACAAATGTGGAATTCAGTCTTCTGCCCAAAGGGAGGGGACACAAACAGCTTCCATGACAACTGCTGTTTACTTGTCTTCTTGAACATGACAGCTTACATAAAAACAGAGACATCTCTACTGATAAATCTTGAGTCAATGTTTAAATGAATAATCATACATTAAAATACCTATAATAAGGAAAAAAATAATCAACTTATGAAGGTAAAATTTTAATATGTTTTTAATTAAAATAGTAAAGAGGAACAAAGTGTTTCTTACCTTCATACTGACAACTGTTCTCTGAAGAGTCATTTATTTTTAAGTGTTTTCGCAAATTTTCAGATTGATTTTCTAGCTTCCGTTTTAAACCACTTTTATTTCTAAGATCTACAGAATCAGATTCTCCACCTACATTTTTTTTCCTACACTGGATTAAGTTGATCAGTTCTTTGAGTCTGTCAGGATCATAATCTCCTGGATGAGGGGCTTTGTGTTTGGCAGCAGAAGCTTCATATTTTAAACCAATTCTTTTCCCAGTTTTTGTATCTGCAAAATCAACATCTTCTTCTGTGGCTTCATAATCTGAGATGGGACTGAACTGCTGAAGTTTCTGTTTTCCCTCCATCAATTCCTTCACTCTCAAAACAGGTAGTTGATAGGCCTCACAACCAAAAATATAGTTTTGCAAGGAGCTGTCAATATGAGATTTGTTTTTTGGAGCAGAATATAGAAATTTTTTCTCATCCAACCGTGATTCATATGGATATAATATAAATTCTCTAAATTTTCCAGGGCCACTAGAGCATCTTTTCAAGTATTCATTTATATATTTTTCCACAACAATATTGAAATCTGCAGTAGTGTCCTTACGAGACTGAACTAAAGCAAAGTGTAGAGACTGAATAAACTTTGTGAATTCTGGAACGATCTCCTTGTTTTCCTGCATCACCRTGGTAGTGGAATTTTTCTGTGCTCCAAGTGAAATATTTTTTTGCACTGTCATAGGAGAAAAGTTAAGTTGTCATTAGAATCAAATCATAAAGTTATAAATAAATTATACCTAGTTAACAGAACTATCAATATTTGATGGAACAGTTCAGAAGGACTGTGAAGAGATAACTCATACCAAGAAAAGATTGTTCTGTAGAATAATCAGTCCATGTATGAGTCAATTTATGCATATGCATGAATAATTGCGTGATTTCATTATTTTGTAGTAAGCTGTATCCTAGATGCACACACATAACTGCTAGCTTAAATCACTTCACTGGTTGTTTTAGAAGGAGGTCACTTGCAAAGCTAAGGTCAATCAAGCACAGACTGTCTAATGCAAGAAACAGTGAAATGCAGCCCCTTCCGATACAGCTCTGCCCCAGCCAGGGGTCGGTTTCTGGGCTATCTGAATCCCTCTGCCAGGGTGTTCAGCTTTAGTGCTATTACATCAGATTAAAGAGAGTGGGTACACAACACTCTTGGCAGAGAACTTACTTGAGCTCGTTACACTTCTCGGTTCTGGAAACAGAAACAATGCATGTAGCATGCGGGACCGTCCAGCTTGGTGGTCTAGCAAATAAACACACACAAAAAAATGCTAAGAATGAGAATCCTCTGTACTTCAAAAGACAACACAGTACTCAAAACCCGAAGCCCCCAGGGGAGGGAGGGAGG